>JAKZJZ010002034.1:0-21001 GCA_022702705.1 Papilionanthe hookeriana x Papilionanthe teres
TAAGGAGGAGTTTTTAGGGGGTTTTAGAGATATTTTTGGCTTGAGTGGAGGAGATGTAGATGTAGATTTCTCTATTTTCTGAAGAGAATGGTCAGGGATTTTGAGAGATATGAGTAAGGAAATATGAGCGGAGCATAGATCGGCATGAGACTTTGTTGGAGAGATTTTTATCTCTCTTTCAAAAGAAAAAAAGCTAAGTATTGTGTTCTTCATTATCTTTTAATTGTTAGAGAAACTTTCTAGTGGATTTGCTTTGATTTAATGAAGTTTTCTGTTTTGTTTTATCCATGCTACGTGAGTACTTTCCTTTAAAATTTTCTTTTAATATGAAGTTGTGGCATGTGTAGGAAAATCTATTTTATAATAGAATATTTATTATTTTCACGCGATGAGTAATATCTACTTTGCTTCACTGACATAACTTTGTTGACCTCATTTTTGATGAGGTCTTCCCTTCTTCTTTTTAGTGCTTAGGATCTAGCCTTAGGCTTTTCCTTTGACTATCTTAGAGGACTAGAATTGGGACCCGCCTTTTAGAAATTCAAACCACTTCTAAACTCCCTGCAAACTCCACAAACTTGACTATAGACCCCTAATCACCTAGAGGGTTGAAATCAAATATGGAAGTTTAAAGGATGAGTTCCTATAGGACTCTTTGGCCTTAGGAGCGCCTACAGGTGGCTGGTGCAGTGAAGGGGCGACTTACACACACATTACACTTATACACTACACTTACACACTACATTTCCACACACTTCCTAAAACCACACCCATACCCAACTTGACCTCCTGACTCATGTAGGTGATTCACATGGATGGTCCTTAACCCATAAGCCCTTGGCTAAGAGGGTTAGGAACAACATAATGAATGCCTCAAATGAGTCCTTTCATGGCTCATATGGGCTTGAAATGGCTTCATGGCTCAACCAAAATGATTTCACCCCACCCAAATTCACCCGATCTTCAATTTCCCAAATTTTCGATTTTTGACCCCCGAGACCCTACACCTACTAAACCTACCCAAAACCCTTGAAATTACCCAAATTTTTGCAAAATTTTCAAATTACCTAAAATTCTTCAAAATTATTCCCAAACATTTCTACACCACTCAAATTGACCATCTATATCCAAAAATACCAAAAATTCCAAGAAAACCTCCCAATACCCTCCAAATACCCAAAATACCCTTCTTGGCCTAAAAATCCAAAAATTCAGAAAATTCCCAGAAAATTCCAGAAAATCCCAAATATTCCCAATTTCATTTTGTCCAACTACACCATGGGCCAATTTTGTCAATTTACCCTACTTTTGTCAAAACCCCCAAATTGACCCATTTTAACCCAAAGTGGACCCAATGTCAAACCAAACATACCCAATTGACCCCAATTTTGGTCCAATTCAATTCTAAACTTCAATTCAACATTCCCAATACCAATTTAGACCAAATCCAAGTCCAATTTGATTGACATTTGGATCCAATTTCACTTTGGGCCTTAAAGCCCGAATTTGGACCCATGACCCAAACTCAGCCCAAACTAACCCAATTCAACTCCAATTAACCCCAAATCTTTTCTAAACCTTCCTTAACATCCTCATAAACAAAACACTAACATGATTTGCCCAAGATTTTGACCCAAACCCCACTCAAATTCAACCCAAAATCAAAAAGCCCAATTTTGACCTAAACCCAAATCTAACCCAAATAGGCCCAAACCTCAAAATTAAAACCCAACCAGAGCCAAAACCTCTTTGAAACACTCCCATAAACATTTCTTAATATTTATTTTACATCAATTTCAACCCTAGCCCAACATTGGCCCAAGTTAGCCCAATTTGACCTACATTGGCCCATTCACCAAAAGAATTCGAATCCAACCCAATTCAAGTCCAAACTAGCCCAAATTTGCTTCAAGTCACTCATGACACATCCATGAGCTAAACCCAATAATTATTTGGCCCAACCTCTTTACAAAATTTCATCCCAAAATCCATTTTAAAATTCGAGAGCCCACTTTCCTAATCCATCTTAAAAGCCCATCTAAAACCCTTTCAAAAAAGCCCAAAATTCTTCCAAGGCCCATATGACATTTCCCCTCATCATACTTTCAATTAAAATCATCCCTAAGTCCTAAATTCATCATCAAATAATTCCAAATCAAGCCTCATGCCAAATCACCCCTAAATACCAAAATTTTCCTTAAATCCATTTCCATGAAATTGACTTTACTTTTCCCAAGCCAAATGGAGCCATGGAGCCATGCATAAGCCATATGCAAGCCATGAGAGCCTCTTTACATGTCACCATGCCATTTTGGGCAAAAGGAGGAGGCTCTTTCCTTAATTCCTAAAGGTGACTAACCACTTCCATGTTTCCACTAAACCATGCTTAAGCCTAATTGTGCTTGGATGGTGACTTGACCCTACTGATTATGCTGAGCCAAATCACTTTTCCCTCAGCCAAAACCAGGCCTTGGGTGGTGCACCTAGCCCGAATGGGTGGGTTGACCCATTTAGGTTCAAATCTAGCCATGCCCCATTCCACTTTGGATCAAAGCCTTTACACATGTCCATGGCTAATTGATTGCACAAACCTCCGACCACCGACCCACCTGACCCTGAGGGTGACCCATGCACAGCCGGCCGGCCACCCGGGCCGCCGGAAAACACCATGGCCGAGAGCTCGCATGTGAGCCAACATTGAAATTCTCACTTGCCGAGTCTGCCCCATCCCTAGTGGTCACCATGGCCGATCTTCTCCTCACCAGAGCGAGCTGATCCCGAGCCCTAACTCCCCCGGGAGGCCTTCCGCCCTCTCTGATTCAAACCCCTCACCCTCTCGGCCAAAGGAGAGCCAAGCACAAACCTTGCCGAAACTGCGCCAAAATTGTTTCAAACCCTTCACCATCACGAGAGCGAGTTGATCCCAGGTGTCGATTTGCCCTAATCCCCGCCAACGGAGCCCGATTTCTCAGCTGAAATTCCACTCAAAACCGGGACACTTTGCCACGGTGAGCCAATCCTCAGATTGACTGGTCCTACACCTTCACTTGGACCAAGAGGAGAAGTTTCCCACCGAAAGCCCCATCTCCGAGGCCACCCGGTTGCTCCGGCCTCCAAGCTTTGTGATCGGGCGTGGTCACTTTCATAGCTAGACGATTCACCGGACCGGGAGACTTCATGCGGAGTTTCTTTGGGACCCGATCGAAGGTGCAACAACTCTCGGATTGAAGCCACACTTCTCCGAGCCAAGGTATGAGCTAACTCTTCATCCCGAGCTTTTGAAGATTCTCCATTTCAAATGCCTTAGTTCCAATGCATGTTAGCCGTATAGATGTGTTCGTCTCTTCAAGACGAATCCATAGAGCATAAGAACATAAAAATCCATTGAGTATCGAGTGAGATATTAGGGATTTAGTGTGGACGGCTATCGGGTGAGAACACTTGGGGACGATGAACGGATGCCGTCCATTCGATACACGCGCGCACGGACGGCCAGGATTGCGTCGGACCAGGAGACGGTACGAGAACCGCGGGGCCGGGGCTGGCGACTCGGGTGGCGGCGTCGAATGGGAGCGCGACGCGTGTGCGTTCGGAGGCTGCCGAGGTTGACGCGGCGCCGCGTGGATAAATAGAAAATTAGGGTATTTTTCTATTTATTTAATTCCCTAAACTTCAAAAATTCATATCTTTGTGTAGAAAAATCACAAAAATAAAATAAAAATACCCTCTTGCTCGGTTGAACGAGAGGAGAATAATGTGGAAAAGAAATCATTTAATTTAATTAAGTATTTTATTTTTTATGATTTATTTACTCTCTGCATACATTTAATTCTCCATGCATGTATACAATTCACCATGGCATGAGACCATAGGGCTTTTGAAGCCTCCGAACTTGGGAACATTCCACGAATTTTCCAAGGTCGAGGCCATCTCTGTGAAAAGTTATTTATTTTTCAAATGCATGTTCGTTGTTTTGAGTATTTTAATTCCAAAAAATTAGCATGTTGTGAAATAAATTCTAGAAATATTTGGTGATGTTCCTTATGACCAGAGAACTCTAGGAAAAATAGGACTTGAGTTAATTCACTCAGATTAACCCTAATTGGCTTAAACACCTAAAATAGGTCTTTAATTAATTAGAGTTAACCAGGCATCAAATTGACTTGAAATCAATTCTCCACTGACCTTTAGGATCAGAGGAATCCACCATAAAAATTTGAAGTCGATTGGACTTGGTTAGCCCCACTAATTGGGTTGATTAAGCCGACTTAGCCATTTTAAACTTTAAAAATTCATAACTTTTAAAATATTTTTTAAAATTCACCAAATTGGTTTTGGAGCCTCTCTGATATCAGGGGAACCCAAGAAAATTAAAATTTCAATTTTCTAAAAAAGTTGATTTTTAATAATATTTTAATATTTTTAATAATTAAAAAATAATAAAAATCACAAAAATAATAAAATTCACCAAAATGTCACATTTTGAATTTTAATCACTTAGGAACAAATCCCACATTTTTCCTAAGTCTATTTAGTGAGATAGTAAATTTTAAAGCCCTAGGGTAATTTTAAAATTAAAAAAAAATGTATTTTCTAGCATTTTCACTAAAATAATTATTATAAATCATAGAAAAATCAGAAAATTGCAAAATTTGTTTCTCTGGTTTCCTTGATATCAGAGAGATTTTTGAAAAATATAAAATCCATTTTTCAACATTTATCTTATTTTTAAATTAATTAACACTCCAAAACTCAAAATAATTATAATAAAAATAATATAATTCAAAAAATCACCAAAATTGGTCCAAGTGCTTCTCTGGTCATTAGGAATGTCCCCTAATTTTCTTAAGGACAGAAACTTTTCCCTTGGTCATGTTATCAAATTTTCCTTGAAAATCTCTATTTTCCACCAAAAATAATTATATAAATAAATTAAATACAGAAAAATCACATTTTCTCCTCTCATGTCTTTATTGACATATGAGTAAAGTCACATAAAAATTTCAAGTTCATTTGAGTTCAATTTAGTGAGTTATGAAATTATTAAGCTTAAAGGGTAAAATGGTAATTAAAATCTTTAATCCTTAATTAAAACTTTAGGTTTAATAAAAAAATCAACAAGTAAAATATTTGATCCTAATCTGATTTGGATGATTGAAATTTAAATAATTAAAGGGTAGAAACCCATTAAATAATTTTAAAATGATTAAACTTTAATTAAATAATAGATTAAATTTGGAAGAATAATAAAATTGGAATTATTAAAATAAGGGATCTTTATTAGGAAGAGATTTATTCTTTAATTTAAAAAAATCCCTAAATTAATTATATCAACTAATACTCAATTTTTAATTAAAATGATAACTCAAATTTAAAATATTAAAAGACTTAATTTCAATTAAAATTAAAAATAAAGTAAATTAAAGATAAATTAAATTAAGATTAAATTTAAAAATTAAATTAAATTAAATTTAATAATTAAATTAAATTAAATTAAACAATTAAATTAAATTAATTAAAATTAAATTAAATTAAATTAAACAAATTAAATTAAATTAAATTAAATTAAATAATTAAATTAAATTAAATTAAATCAAATTAATTAAACTTATCAAAATCAAATTAAATTAAATTAAACTTAAATATAAAACAACATTAGAATCAACTTATTCCAAATTTAAACCCTTTAAATTAAATCAAATCACTTGAATACTAATTTACCCTCGAAAGCTTTGATTATTATAACTCCTAAATGAGAACATCAAGTGAAATGTTATCTCGACTCATAGGATATTCGAATGTCCTAGATTCACTGAGCGAGTTAACGAAGACTTGAAAACCTCGGACGATCGATTCATTTATATAATTAAATTCATTTGGACTTAAAACAATCCTAGAAATATTGAAAAGATGTTTAAGATCCTTCTTAAGCACTTTCTCGATATGATAGAATATTTATAAGAACAATTGAATTTGATTATTCTTTGATGAAGAAAATCGTCCTTAAACCAAAACACAAAGAACCTAGACGTCATAGGAAATGACTAAGCTATAGGATTAGGAATTTGGTAGAAAACCATAACCTTTCCCTTAGCTTTACCTAGGAACTTGCTTAAATATTCTAATTGTGTTTTAAGTGCGGCTTGGGATGACGGGAAGACCCTCAGGGTACGCTTTTATTTTATTGCGATTTACTTTCTTGCAATTTACATTATTGCAATTTACTTTATTGCAACTGCGTTTATTTTTCTTGCATGATAAAACAACTCGTTGCATGAAAACTCACACCTTTAGGATAGCCCCTAAAAGCTAAAACCAAAATTAAATTAAAAGTCATTGCAAGATAAAATTCACCGCCACGACATTTCAAAATATAAAACAACTCAAAATTTAATCACGAAACGGAACACAAAACTACAATTGCAACTAAACTAAAACGTCCTTGTTGGATGATCGGGAATACCTCGGATGATGTAACCTACGTGTTGCTAACGGGATTTCCAACGGTCTAAATGAAAGTGTGGAACTCATTCGGTTGAGTTTAGCAAATTCATCCGGACTAAGTGAATCCGATAAAAATAATGATGCGGAAGGATGGAACCAGTGGGATCTTAACCGGTGTCGTTATAATCAACTTTAAGATTTGTTTTAAATAAAACATAAAAAACACTTGGAAATTAAGATTTTCTCTAAACCAAAACACTTTTCTCAACTCCTGATTTATGATTTCTAAAACTAAACCTCTGCAACAACAAGGAGCTCGGAGCATGGTGGGCGGCACGACCATCGTCATCGGCGAAACCCGAGTCTACTTCGACAAAACTTTCCTAGAATTAAAACAACAGAGCCATAGGACTTCGAGGTAGCTTGCACAGTGCGACATAAATCCTCAACTCTTCGTTAGGCATTTGCATTGCAAATTAAGCCCTAACAGGTCTTAGGATTCCGAGGTAGTCGTCCGATACGACATAAACCCTCACATCTTCTAGAGCTATTTGTTTGATTTTATCATACAAATATAAGCCCTAATTAATTGAAATTGGCGAGATTGAAATATCAAATAAACATTAGGACTTTCCTAAATTCAAGCGAAACGATAGGATAGTCGGGAAATTATCGAAGTTCACTTCGAATCGGTGATTTCTCCTACCTTTCTTCCTTTGGATTCACAAAACAAAATGTTCCAAAATTTGATCCATTCCTTATTGAAACTTCGAAATTCAATCTTTGAAAACCTTAAACTTTGAAATTCTTGAGAGCGGAATCATTGATTATTATCGAGAGTTTTCTTAGGTGATTCCCGTCACTTAAGATGTAATTAACTATAGGGGCTTGCCCTTATAGGGAATTTTAAAGAACCCGGGTAATATAAACCCTGTTTAATGTTTTCATATTAAGCGGGGGAAACTTGTCGGCTTATAAAATTGGTTCGCGAGACCAAACGGATGTCACTAATCTTCTAGTTTATTTAATCAAGCCCCACCATCAAGCGGTGTGTCTATCCTTAGGGATAGATACACGGTTTGTGGTGCGGTGCTCGTTTATATAAACTATTTGGGATGTGAGGTCGGTTTAATCTCATATCTTAAAACCTTCAAGTTTAAAAATTATTTTTAAAATCAAATACTACTTTTCAAATTATTTATTTTAATTAAATTAAAAATTCGCCGACGGATTTACGTTAGGCGACCCCTCTTCGAAATAAAACACGACCTATAAAAATAAAAGCCGCACAGGATTTCTGGCGACTCCGCTGGGGAATATTCCTCTCTCCATTATAATCAAATAATTCTGCTTTCAAAAATCGGTAGTATATCCATGTCCCTAATGGATCAAACTACCCTTCTTTCCGTTGGAATACTATGTTCATTTCTATCTTGAACAAGTATAGCCAACATTCTCTCGGATTTAGGAGCCACTGTTTAGACACCCCTAAACGGAGAGGTTCGAGATCCTTTTACCTCATTTTCGAGGTGGGGTGGACCCCCAATAGGTGTTAGTTTAGGTGTGATCCTTCGAGTCGGAAAGTCTTGAATCGGATTCCTTACCTTCTCTACACCTTTGAACATTCCGTTCTAAATAAACAAACCCTCTAATAAATGATTCTTTTAACAAATAATTCCTTCTTATAAATACATGAACAAAAAATGAGTTCGGACTCTTTTCAATTCCTTTCTTTTCGTCCTGAAGAAAAGAAGCATAACTTGAGACTGACAACCAGAATCTACCACTGCGAAATGGAAGCCCCGAAGCCGATTTTCTCCTTCACCAACGGATTTGGACTTCGGCTGTCTATAGGGATGAAGCTGCCCGACAATGGGGTCATCCGATTTGGACGGGGGTTTGAAAACACGAACGTCGAGGTCACCGACGTCTCCCTCTTTGCACCGACAAACAAGGTATATGAAGGCGAGGAACCACCGCTCGAGTTCAACCTTAGGTCGACCCAAGAGTTTCCTCCCCTGCAAAGGGTCCCGACTAGGAGGATGCTGCTCGTCCGCGGGAGGACCGTTCTCACTACCCCCACCGGTCTAGTTGTTTACGCACCTACCCCGACTTCACGCCAAATCGAAGGGGAAAGAAATCCGGAACTATGGTAAACTTCGTTACCGTGGAGGGTACGGATCTTCTGTAAGACCTTCTGTCTTCGAAATCGGGTCCGGTTCGAAGATTCCGTCGCCGACAAAGACCCAAAGAAGAAATAGAAATAGAAGGATCGCTAGGAAGCCGGAGGCTGCTGAGATTGCCTTCCCGGAGGAAATTCCGAGTTGCCGGAATATACACCGTTACCGAATATACACCACCGCCCGACTACATACCACTTTTGGGAGGAAGCGGGTTCCATCCCCTCTCCGCCGCAGAGGATGAAGAGAATGTTCGAAAGATTGTTGCCACATTACCACGACCCGCATACTACAACGATAGCCGCAAGAAAAGAACTAGAACTACGCCGTTTGCTCGATCGCAAACTTTGGTAGAAAAGCTAGCAAGGAAGGAAAATTGCCCCGTGTCGGAAATTCTACGAAGGATAGGGCGGGTGCCGCCGAAATCCCGTCTTGGGCCTCGAGTAGAGCCCGCCGTCATGATAGAAAAGCCAAGCAAGAGAATGAAGGCTAGCCCGCCTGTCGTAGTATCGGGATTACGGATTAGGGAGGATACCACCTTCCGAGCATTTGGCCGATAGTACCATGCGGTCATAGACCTTCTGCTGCTAGAAGGATGGTGTGGCGTCCCACTACGGGGCGATTGAGAATGAAACGGCGGCCGAGAAAGAAAGTCTCGCCGAGGAGGCTGGAATCCGAAGAAAGTGCTACTTGCGATGAAGGGGACTCGTGAAAAAAGGACCGGCAACCATCGCATGACAACCACAAAGATACACGAAAGCTCCGCTAGAAGATGCCATGGAAAAGTTGAGAACCGACATCCGACGGTTGGCGAAAGAAAGAGAAGAAAAGTTCGGAGATGAGATCGACTCATCGGAATTCATGGACAACGAATATGCGGAAATCAACATGGTTGAGACACGAGCTTCATCATCTTCTCGAGGTGCTCCTGCGGCCGCGAAGAGAGGAGCCGGAGCCGATGAAGAGACGGCTTCGGGAAAAGGACGACACGATCGCTCGAATGGCGAAGAGGATGGAAGAGATGGCCGTAGCTCAGCCACTCTCCAAAGTCAAGTACAACCACATAGAGAGACACCCCGAAGTCATTCACATCGTAGACGGAGGAAAGGAAATTACATCCGTCGATGGGGATGACCGAGTCGAAAAAGGATACAACACAAAGTATGATCCACCGAAAAGGATATCAAGAACTTGGTAGAACGGCGAGTGCGAGAAGCCCTAGCACAATCGAAGAACGGGACATCTATTCGGACGGGTAGACCTTACCCGGAAGAATTCGACGCTGTCCGATACCCAAAGGGCTTCGTACCACCTCCGTTTAAGACCTTCGACGGACACGGGAACCCCGACGAGCATGTTGCACACTTTCGTGCCGGTTGTTGCAATGCGGCGGGAGCGATGCGCTACTCTTCCGACGGTTTGTTAGCGATGCTGTCGGGGATCGCCTTCGGCGGTATGCGGGAATTACCCGACGGATCCGTAAAGACATTCTCGAGCTAGAGAGCCTCTTCATTAAGCGATTTGCGGAGCTCGGCACCACATCACTATAGGTGATTTAGTGGTAGAGAAACAAAGGCCGAATGAAACTCTAGTGGATTACATACTTCGATGGAGAAATTTAAGTATGAAGTGTGAACCACAACTGCAAGAACAACATGCGATCGGCATCTTGCTTAAAAGCATTCACGGCCCGATAGCACTTCTCCTCAAGGGATTCACTATTAAGACTTTTGAGAAGTTGTTAAGCAAGGCCGGAAGCTTGCAAGAAGAGGCGAAGCAATTAAGTTTTGCCGACAAGACGGACAAACAGAAGCCGGTGAAGACTTTCGAAAAGAAATCTGGGGTCGTTGCAGCGGTTGACAAAGGCAAACAACCGATGCAAATACCACCGCAACGGCCGCGAGCAACCACAACAAAATTACCGGCAACCCCGGTCCAGCTATCGGTCGTCTCCGCGAGTATGAACAACCGTCTCGTCCGCAACGTACATTGAAGGAGCTTCGAGCGAGAGAATATCCGTTCAAGAATGAAGCAAGTACCAAAGATGTTCCGTAGCTTAATGAAAACTCCAGATTTCCAGTTGCCGAGCCCAAAAGACCAGGAGGAAGTCAACAAGAAAGGTGATCCCGACTTTTGCCCCTACCATCGGATGCTTGGGCACAAGATGAAAGACCGCATTACCTTCAAAAGTTGGCTCAACGACAACCTTCGGAAAGGAAATATAACAATCCCGAAGGAGTACATGAAGGAACCCCGGAAAGGAGGTTCCGTCGATGTTATCTCAGCCGATCCCGTCATTCCGATAGATCCCTATGCAGCCGACGATGGATGGACTACCGCCTGGACGAGATCTTCGAAGAAGATTTTAGACAACATCCGAACTGCTTCGGTGCGAGCTTCAATTCAGAGTTCGAGACCTGTTAAGCCGGTACTATCACTTGCGATAGAAGAGCCACCTCGACAGGAGACAATCGAAGAGAAGAAGAAAATTGACGAAGAAGAGGGGACCGAGATTCCTAAGGCTAGACTAGGGGCTGCTTATCCTAGGATAGTTGTTTCTGATTCGGGGAGAAATCCCTCGAACCTCCGATTTTGTATGATTATCTCGTTCACTTCGGTGGGATCATATAATGATAAGGGTGATGGCGTTGGCTACGTTTTGATCGTTTCTAACGATTACGTAACTAGCGACAATCCGGGCGTCGATTTCGATACCAACAACAATTCTCGAATCATACAAGATCTCGACGATCAAAATGACGAAGAAGGCATCCATCAAGGAGGCTACGAGAGTTCAACAAGCAACGGATCTATCCGTGAGTTTCGAGGAGCTCCGATTACTGATAGAGTTAGAGCCTTCGGATTTGGAAGATAATCCGGAAGAGCCGGTCATTCCGATTCGGGAGGAGACACCGACAAACTCAATACTAGATTCGGAAGAAATTACGAAGTCAACCTAAGAAGTGGAAAAGTTCTACCTCCAAGAATGGGTCCAAAAGACAAAGGAAAGCGGTGGTTGTTCAAGAAGAACCAACCCCGGCGGAAGAAATACCCATTCGAGAAGAAGCCGAGACGCGGGAGAACAAAGTGGACTACAACGTGCTAGCCCATCTTAGGAAACTACCGGCCAACCGAGCATCTACGATGCTCTCATCTTATCAAAGGAGATGAGAGAAGCTCGATCGAGGCCTTACTTGATCCGGAAATTTGCTTAGCTCGAATGGCCGGGAGATTCCTTGGATGAGGTTTGCTCGTTAAAGGAACGGCGAGGTGTCACCTTCACGGACAATGACCTACTACTTGGGACGACGAGATCACAACCGACCGTTGTACATTTCGATTCTGATTGGGAAGTTTACGCTCTCCGGAGTATTGGTGGATCCGGGAGCATCGATCAATATAATGAGTCTTCGAACACTAGCATACTTGGAAATTGATGCTCGTGAGCTCGAGGCCGACAAAATGTTATTAAGAGGATTCGACCGGAAAGGAGAAAGAGCCCTCGGGTCAATAACGCTACGATGAAGACCGGTGATTTAGCAAAGACAATCGCAAAATTTCATATAATCGATTCGAAACGTCGTTCAACGCTCTGCCGGGCCGACCATGGATACATGAAAACAGGATGGTACCATCATCTCTGCATCGGTGCATCAAATATTACGATGGAGGGGAACGAGTGCATCAAAGGAGACTTACGACCATTCTCCGTACATGAAATTGGAATCCATGAAGATGCGGCTTATTATGCACCGCCAAAGAAAACAATCTTCTCCGGAGATACCGTAACAAATGAAGCAAAGAAAGTTCGGGACAACGAAGAACACGAAGTTCTAGTCCAACGATCACTCACCACTCCCTTCCGGCGAGATGGTGAAGGTTTCTCCACAACTCGCATCCGAGGTCGAGGCCGGGGACGAGGCCGTGGTAGAGACACTAGGACAATTGGACGGAAGAAACCAGCCATCAATGTTGATTGGGATGATAGTTCGAAGAAGAAAAAGAAATCAAGCAAGAAGCGACGACAATAAGTCGAAAGAAGCCGCAATACAAGATCTCCCTCGAAGATGAAAAGAACGAAGAATACAAATCGATGTACGAGAAGATTAACCACTACGTACATACTATGACCCTAACTCCGATCCATTCTAATAAGATCGAGGGTATGGAGGTCAAAGAGGTACGTAGTGACGGTGCAAAGCCGATCAAATTCTACCGTGGTGCTTCTTCCTCCAAAGCCGAAAATAATGTACAATTCGAAGATGTCACTTCATCGAATTAATGGAATTACCTTTTGGGTGGTACTCTCCTCGTGTTCAAAATTTAATTCAACGTGGTTTCTTACCTCGACAATGGACAAAAGGCCAATCACAACATTTTGAAAAGTTATGGAATAACTCCGGCCGTCCTCCCGATTCAAAGTATGGACTCGGATTCGGCACGGTAGGGTCGGTTGACGATACTGAATTTTGCTTGGTTGTCACTTGCAAGTCCAATGAAAGCTGCATGGAAACTACGGACGAACTCGAAGATTTACAAATTGGAGACGCTCCACCGAATTCGAAGAAGAAATCAAATCCACGATAGATGAGTTAACGGAAGTTAACTTGGGTACTAGCGAAGAGCCTAGACTTACCTTTGTTAGCTCCTTACTCGATAAAGAAGACTCCGAAGAAATAATCAAGTTATTAATGGAATTTAAGGACTCGTTTTGCTTGGAGCTACGATGAAATGCCGAGATTAGCCCCGAGGTTGCGATCCATAAGTTAGGAGTGGATCCTACTACGTTCCGGTCGGACAAGGTCCCGGAAGAATGCGTCTAGAAATCGAACAACAAGTCATAGCCGAAGTTAAAAAGCTAATAGACGCTAAATTTGTCCGTGAAGAACAATACCCGACCCAGTTAGCCAACGTAGTGCCGATCGAAAGAAGAATGGTCGGATCGGAATTTGTGTGGACTTCGGAGATTTAAACAAGGCATGTCCGAAAGATGAATTCCCTCTACCGATTCCGAGACCGATGATCGATATTGCTTCGACACATGAAATATTCTCATTCATGGATGGATCTTCGGGATACAACCGGATAAAAATGGCTCCGAGAAGATGAAAAGCTTACGGCATTCGAACGCCGATCGGAGTATTTTCGCTACACGGTGATGCCATTCGGATCGAAGAACGCAGGAGCAACTTACCAAAGAGCAATGACAAGAATTTTTGATGATCTCATCCACAATCAAGTCGAGTGCTACGTGGACGATGTCGTCATCAAAAGCAAAGTAAAGGAAAACCACCGTATGATTTGAGAATTGTTTTCGAACGATTAAGACAATTTAACCTTAAGATGAATCCCTTAAAATGCGCCTTCGGCGTCACCTCCGGGAAATTCTTAGGATTCGTTGTCCGACATCGTGGAATTGAAATCGACCGGAGAAGATTAAAGCCATCTTAGAAATGCCGCCTCCCAAAACCTTAAAACAACTACGATCTTTTCAAGGAAGGCGGCATATCTTCGACGCTTTATCTCGAACACTGTCGAGTAGGTGTCAGCCTTTCTCGGCACTAGTTAAAAAGGACGCCAAATTTATTTGGGAAGAGAAATGCCGAGAAGGCCTTCGAAGACATTAAACAATATTTAATGACACCTCCTGTCTTAGCAGACCCCGGTCTCGAGTAGACCGGCGATACTTTACACCGCGGCTTTAGACGACTCTCTCGGAGCCTCGTTAGCCTGAGTCGATGATGAGGGTAAAGAAAATGCTCTTTACTACTTAAGCCGTCGTTTACTTCCGACGGAGGTAAGGTATCCCGCAATTGAAAAGCATTGTTTGGCCATCGATCTTCGCCGCTCAAAAGCTCGGGCACTACATGCTTTCTCACAAGGTCAACCCGATTTCGAAGTTTAATCCATTGCAATACTTGATGACTCGTCCAACACTTTCCGAGCGGACTTGCCGGATGGTCGATGATATTATTGCAATTCGATATAACTTTCGTGCCTCCGCGTGCCGTAAAGGGACAAGTCTTAGCGGACTTCCTCGCGAGCACACCCTTTGCCGGCCGAATCTCCTCTCGATGACGATCCGCCGGATGAACAAATAATGAACCTAGAAGACCCCGATGATCGACGTTGGGAATTGTATTTCGACGGAGCATCTTCGACACACAGAGACGAAGAATCGCAAGTGATAGTGCCGGTAAGGCGGGAATCGGGCTAATCTTTATAACACCGGAGCGGGGGATGTTAAGATACTCCTACCACTTGACGAACCGTGTACAAACAACGAAGCGGAATACGAAGCCCTCATAACGGGATTGGAATTAACCATTCGAATGGGGATAACGGACATCAACATCTACGGGGATTCACGGTTAATCATTCAACGGATCGTCGGACAATACGAATTTTAAAGCCAAGACTCGAACAATACTTCCAGGTATGCTCATACAAGTTATTGGAACGGATTCCAAATGTAACGATCTACAAAATTCCTAGAAAAGAGAATGCTTTAGCAGCAGATGCTTTAGCCCGTCTCGCAAAAGAATTTGCTCGTTTGCAAGATGAATCGATGGAAGTGTCGGTTCACGGACGTCGGGTCCTATCACGACTCGATATAGACATGATACACAAATCGGAAAAAGAAAAAGAATCGATTGCAGTGATGACGAGAAAACACGAGAAGATTGGCGACGGCCATTGATGAACTACCTGCAAACAGGAAAGCTACCGGACGATAGGTCGTCGGCCCATCGGATCAAGAAAAGAACTGCATCCTACGCATTAATAAACAACACATTGTACGAAGGTCTTTTGATCAAATGTGGCTAAGGTGCCTAAGCGAGTCCGAGGCCCGTGAAATTGTTAAAGAGGTGCATTCGGGACTCCGTGGCGCTCACGGTCGGGTCCAAAGATGAAGATGAAAATTAAAAGACTAGGGTACTACTGGCCCTCGATGATGACCGATCGCATGAAAATCGCCAAGAGCCGTCACCAATGCCAAGTGCACGGAGTGGTTCTACACCAACCTCCAAATGTGCTACACCCGACAATTGCGTCGTGGCCATTTGAATGTTGGGGCACGGATATAGTGGGTCCGATAGAACCACCATCTTCAAAAGGACATCGTTTCATTCTTGCGGCTACGGATTACTTTTCCAAGTGGGCGAAGCGGTTCCACTTAGAGAAGTGAAAGCACACCACGTGCTACGGTTTTCAAGAACCAAGTTGTCTACCGTTTCGGAGTGCCGCGCAGGATCATCTCGGATAATGGGTCGGCATTCGAAGCACACAAATCAACAATTTTGTCGGGAGACACGGAATCGACCGGCGATACTCGACAATTTACTACCCAAGAGCAAACGGTCTCGCCGAGGCTTTTAATAAAACTCTCGTTCAAATCTTAAAGAAAACCTCGGACGATAATAAGAGAAATTGGCACGAGAAATTGTTAGAAGCCTTATGGGCCTACCGGACAACCTTCGAACTCCTACTCGAAGCTACACCTTACGCTCCGGTGTATGGGTCCGAGGCGATGTTACCTTTAGAGGTTCGGCTTCCTTCACTCGAATTGCAATTGCAAATAAGATCACGACGAAGAAAACGCCGGACTACGACTCGAAGAATTAGAAAGCTTGGAAGGGAAAAGACTTGCAGCGCAACAGAATTTAGAACTATACCAAGCTAAGATGGTTCAAGCCCATGACAAACTGGTCCGCCCAAGAACCTTCAAAGTTGGTGATTTAGTTCTCGTTCTCGAGAGACCTATTCTTGCACACCGCAAGATAGGAGGAAAATTTGAACCCACTTGGGAAGGACCGTTTGTGGTTGAAGCGGTATACTCAGGAGGTTCCTACCAGCTAGTGAATTGCCAGGGAGAACGACATATGCTTCCGATCAACGGACGATACTTGAAAAAATATTACGCTACCTGATGTTTCGAAGGAATGAATTCTTCATCCCTAAGAAACACGGGTGAAGTAATTACTTGTGATTGGGTCCGAACCCAAAAAAAAAAAAATAATAAAATGTGCTAAGATAAATAAAATCATGATAATTAAGTTTTCCTTGTTTCCTTTTTCAAATCAAGATCTCTTTCCGGATCTTATCCTACTTCATTCCTGTTAAATTTCAAAATATAAGAATAATGAAAAAATGTATCTTTAATAAACATTTTCTTAATGTTCTTGTTCTTAGTACGACCCCCGATCCTTTTCCTTGTCTTTTCGCAGGGAAATGTCGAACGGGCGGTTGGTCTTGAACTTTAAGAATGGCGTAAGCCTTGCACTCGATGAAAAGAGGGTGAAAGATGGAGCGATAATCGAGATTGACTCGGATTTCGCACCGGCGGTGCCTACAAGATACGAGGAAAGTGAGCGGGTCCCGGTTAACCGAGAAGAACTACCCGGGCGAGACGGTGATGAAAGTGGGTGGCCCAAGCCACCAATCCAACAACAAGAAAAGAAAAGCAAACACCGAAGAAGACAAGAAAATGAAGTCCGTAGTCACTACGGCGGAGGGCGGGCTTGTCGGCGCCGCGCCCGCGAGATGCAAGAAGTTCGGAGGGCTACTCTCACGACCACGCAACGAAGAAATAAGAATCGCCGCATCCGTAAAATGTTAACAAAACTAGGCGCGGACCGGCGCGATGAGACAATTGCTAATGCCAGGCACATCACATTTCGAGGACACCGGTTCACCAGGAACTCGAAAAAGGAGGCCGGCTCCTAGAATAACGAAAGAACCGGGGAAATCTCCGGAAGATCGAAGAAAGAAGGCTATCACGCCATCGGATAGAACCACCGGCAGTGCATGACCTTGTTGCAGAAGCAACCCGGGGGATGTCCCGACGAGCATCATCCCCGAGGAGCCGAGGTATGCAGGGGAACGTGAAGGGATTGAACCATATATCCCACAATATGTCACGAGGCCTCGCCATCGCGGATCATTCCGGAATACGAGTCGGAGAGGATGCGGAATGTTGAAAAGAAAACTTTCGAATACTTCGAGAGAATTAAAGGAAGAAGAATCAACATACTAGAAGGCCTCGAGCTACACACCGACGTATTCTCGGAGTATGAACAACGACAAATCGTGGATCGTATCCGGGATCCGAAAAGAATGGGCCGAGCGGGCCGCCCGAGGGAAAACACATACTCGAACCCCGGAGATGGATGCCGGGGAAAGGAAGAATCACAATACAATGCGGATGCTGCTACAACTTTCTCGAAGACGAGGAAGGGAAACCCACCGGGGATACTTCGTCATGGGCAAGTAGATCCGATGCCATTAGTTATCAAGAGAATGGTGAAAAGATTGATAACATGGAGGGTACGCAGCCAGATTGCATACCCAATAGCTGCATTATCAACATCTACAAACAGGGTGATCGCATACCCCCACATATTGATCACCACGACTTCGTCGGACCTTCTCGCACGGTTTCTTTCTTGAATGAGTGCAACATCATGTTCGGATCCGACCTCCGGATAGCGAGCCCGGGTGAGTTCCGAGGGCCGATAAAGATACCTTTACCGGTGGGTTCCGTCATGATACTACAAGGTAACGGAGCGGATATCGCAAAGCATTGCATACCGGGAGTGCCGGTGGAGCGAATCTCGGTTACTTTCGGGAGGATGGACGACGACGAAAATACCTTACCATTTCCAACCGGATCCGGAGCTAGAGAACCTCCGGCCTTACGAGCTGTGAGTTACATGGGAAATATCACACCTCCAATGTACATCCAGCTGGCATCCTTGCCAAGGATGGCTTGGAAGGTGATGTTATTGACCATGTACCTCACTATTCAGATATGGATTTTTGACAGATGATTCTTTTGATGGATCAACAAAGATCATACACGATCCGTTTTGAGTCTACATGGATTGTATGAAATATATTCCGGATCGAGTTGTACGACGTATTTTCAACATGATTGGAATGAAAGTGACCATGTCACGTTTTTGGCCTTCACCTCTTTTGTGCAAATTGATTGGGAAACGCCATTAAAGTTAAATGAACTTTGAACAAAGAACAGAAAAAGAAAAAA
The DNA here is from genome assembly GCA_022702705.1 of Papilionanthe hookeriana x Papilionanthe teres. Lineage (NCBI taxonomy): Eukaryota > Viridiplantae > Streptophyta > Magnoliopsida > Asparagales > Orchidaceae > Papilionanthe > Papilionanthe hookeriana x Papilionanthe teres. Next base: position 18,673 of record JAKZJZ010002034.1, read on the forward strand.
AGAGAATAAAAGAAAACTTTCTAAAAAAAAAATCTGAAAAATGACAAACACCAAGTTCACATGAACATTAAATAAACAACAAAATAAAATTTGAACCATTAAAAGATAAACGAAATCAACACTAATCTCAAATTCAATCTTTCCAAATTCCGAATCAAATTTCAATCTTTTCAAACTTCAAAATCAAATTCCATCCTTCCAAACTTCAAAATCAAATTCTCAATCAAATTCCAAATCCACTCTCGATCAAATTTCAAATTTGATCTTCCCAAATCTCAAATCAAATTCTCAATCAAAATCCAAATCCAATCTCGATCAAGTTTCAAACTCGATCTTTCAAATTTCAAATCAAATCTTAAATCAAGTTTCAATCGAGTTCAAACTCATCCTTCCAAATTTCCAAATTTCCAAATTCGATCTTTCCAGGCTTCAAGTCTCAATCAAATTCAAATTCAATCTCTATCAAATCTCAAATCCGATCTTCTAGATCTCACATCAAAATTCAAAACTTTTGGGTCGAGGATTTTACATCCAAGACTCGCATCGCTTTAGGATTCTCTTCCTATTGCACCTGAAATACATCAAAATTCAAACCTTTTGGGTCGAGGATTTTACATCCAAGACCGCACTCGCTTTAGGATTCTCTTCCTATTGCACCTGAAATACATCAAAATTCAAAACTTTTGGGTCGAGGATTTTACATCCAAGACCGCACTCGCTTTAGGATTCTCTTCCTATCGCACTCGAAATACATCAAAATTCAAAACTTTTGGGTCGAGGATTTTACATCCAAGACCGCACTCGCTTTAGGATTCTCTTCCTATTGCACTCTGAAATACATCAAAATTCAAAACTTTTGGGTCGAGGATTTTACATCCAAGATCGCACCGCTTTAGGATTCTCTTCCTATTGCACTGAAATACATCAAAATTCAAAACTTTTGGGTCGAGGATTTTACATCCAAGACCGCACTCGCTTTAGGATTCTCTTCCTATCGCACCGAAATACATCAAAATTCAAAACTTTTGGGTCGAGGATTTTACATCCAAAACCGCACTGCTTTAGGATTCTCTTCCTATTGCACTCGAAATACATCAAAATTCAAAACTTTTGGGTCGAGGATTTTACATCCAAGACCGCATCGCTTTAGGATTCTCTTCCTATTGCACTCGAAATACATCAAAATTCAAAACTTTTGGGTCGAGGATTTTACATCCAAGATCGCACCGCTTTAGGATTCTCTTCCTATTGCACTCGAAATACATCAAAATTCAAAACTTTTGGGTCGAGGATTTTACATCCAAGACTGCATCGCTTTAGGATTCTCTTCCTATTGCACTGAAATACATCAAAATTCAAAACTTTTGGGTCGAGGATTTTACATCCAAGACCGTACCGCTTTAGGATTCTCTTCCTATCGCATTGAAATACATCAAAATTCAAAACTTTTGGGTCGAGGATTTTACATCCAAGACCGCACTCGCTTTAGGATTCTCTTCCTATCGCACTCGAAATACATCAAAATTCAAAACTTTTGGGTCGAGGATTTTACATCCAAGACCGCACTGCTTTAGGATTCTCTTCCTATCGCACCGAAATACACCAAAATTCAAAACTTTTGGGTCGAGGATTTTACATCCAAGACCGCATCGCTTTAGGATTCTCTTCCTATCGTACCTGAAATACATCAAAATTCAAACTTTTGGGTCGAGGATTTTACATCCAAGACTGCACTGCTTTAGGATTCTCTTCCTATTGCACTGAAATACATCAAAATTCAAAACTTTTGGGGTTAAGGAATTTACATCCGAGACTGCATTGCTTTAGGATTCTTTCCCTATTGCACTGAAATACATCAAAATTCAAAACTTTTGGGTCGAGGATTTTACATCCAAAACTGCACTGCTTTAGGATTCTCTTCCTATTGCACTGAAATACATCAAAATTCAACCTTTGGGTCGAGGATTTTACATCTAAGACTGCATTGCTTTAGGATCTTTTCCCTATCGCAATGAAATACATCAAATCGAATTCAAATTCTTGAGGTTAAGGATTTTACATCCAACACCACTTTGCTCTGAGATATCTTCTCATTGCAACGATTCAATCTAATCAATTCAATCTTCTTTCGAGGTTGGAGATGTTACATCTAAAACCTCAAAATTCTAATTTTCATTTCAAATCAAATCCCTCAAATTAATTTTGACAAAACTTCAATCTAAATTGAAACTCCAAACTAAAATTTAAACTCACACATCAAAACATAAATTGAAGCAAAATAAAATCTAAATCGAAATTCCCTCAGATCATGTGATTTGGGATTTACCTC
>JAKZJZ010002035.1:0-21001 GCA_022702705.1 Papilionanthe hookeriana x Papilionanthe teres
ATGTTAATATGAAATGGACTACCATACAATGCACAAAAGGGTCCAAGTAAGGACCAATCATCATATTAAAAGCTAATAGACCATCCCCTAATTCCCATGCAATGAAATCTTTAGCATCAACTCTTATTGAGATCATTTCTTTCCAAATAACAAAGTTAGCCACATGAGCACCAGTAACCATAGGATGGGCATGCTGACAATGCTTGTCCACATCATATTAGACCATAAGGATTCATCAAGCCTGAATTTGATCCAAAACTTAATAAAATTAATTTTGATAGATTGTTGTAAGGAACTAAAGCCAATTCCACCTTCCATAATAGGACTGCATGATTTTCTCCAGATAACCTAGTGTATAACTAAAGCTTTATTACTCCACAAAAATTTGTTGAACATTCTTTCCAATTTTACAATGATAGGCTTTGGCAATGTAGCAATTTGGAGGGTATATAATAGAATATAAGTGAGTATACTCTTAAGAAGAGTAATCTTTCCATCATTAGATAAGAAGTTTTTCTCCCGTGAAATCAACTTGGCATTTATTTTAATAATCAAACCATTGAATGAACATCATTTCTTTTTTCCTTCATAGACTTCGACTCCATATAAGACATATAAAGTTTGCACCTATTAAAACTAGTATAATTATTGATACATTGTTGCTAATTGAGTGATACATTCACACCAGAATAAAAGATGCATATAGAATTGTTGAATGCCATTCCAAAGACCTGTTCAAAGTGCTAAAGCAGTTAACATACCTTTCTGATAGAATAGTTACTGGTCCTAGTGAAAACAATTAGGTCTTCTGCATATGCCAAATTAGAAATATGGGGATTGCCTTTGCTGTTATAGAAAAGTTGTGGATATTTAATAAAAAGGACCTAGAGGTATCTAGATAAATAGTTAAAAGCAATGAAAAATAAAATTGGGGAGAGAGGGTCGCTCTGCCTTATACCACTATGATATTTAAAATATCCATGCTTAGTAACATTAATGACAAGGGAATAATATTTATGAATGAGGCTGATTAAAGCACAAAAATCATCACTAAAACCCATAACACTGAGAACATTAAGAATGAACCTCCAAGAGATGGTATCATATATTTTTTTGATATCAAATTTGAAGATAATATTTTCACCCCTACATTTCTCATCCGGATCCAAAGAAAGCTCTTGTGTAATTAGAGTATTATTAACTATGCTCCTGCCCTTGATAAAAGTGGCCTAATATGGAGTAAGAATAACATGAAGATGGGGTTAGAACCTAGTCACCAAACTATTACTAATCACCTTAGATAAGACAGAAGATAGACTAATGGCTCTAAATTCAGATCCATTCAGCAGCAACAAAAATCTTATGAATCAATGTAATGACAGATGGCATAAAGTATTTGTACATATCCTTACCATTTAAAATGCCTGCACAACATCAAAAAAATTTAATTTTGATAATATTCAAACAATCTTTATAAAAAAATCAGTAAACCCATCAGGACCAGTTATTTTGGAACTATCAATATTCAGAAGAGTCTTCGGAATCTCCATTAAATCAAGAATCTCAGCGAGTTGAAGTGCATATACATAGTTCCTAATTCTAGAGAAAAGTTCTTTATGAATATTTTGGGTGTCTTCAGAATGAGCAAAGGTACTTAGTACCATAAAAAATGGTCCTTTAATTGTCATAAATCCAGTCCCCTTGAATATTTTTAATCTTATTTATGTTGTTAATTTGTCTCCTCCTCTTGAGTAAGCATGAAATTACTTGGTGTTTCTATCTCCATTAACAAATAAGTGCCCATTAGCCATTGGACAAAGAAGATTCTCCTCCAGGTTGATTGTAGAACTTAAATACCTTGTGCTACAGATAAATCTTCCAAAGTGATTAAATCCATACCGAATTCCACTCTCTTAGCTTTAATCAAGTCTTCAACTTGTTGGACCTTATATTGAACATTGTCAAGCACCTCACAGTTCCACTTTATTTGGAGTTAAAGTAAGTTTTTTATGCAGCTGCCAAAGATTAATCCAAGTCTTTCAAAGAACTTATCCTCCTCCATGAATACCTACAACCAATAAAGGTATGATCAAATAGTTGATCTAGAATTATGTTAGCAAATTGGCTAATGATATTAAGTTTAGTAAATTTGCCACACCTCCTTTCAGCAGCACAGGAAATCATGTTGAAGTCACCCCCTTTCAACCAAGGTTCCTGGCAAGATGATCCAAACTCAACCAAACACTCCCAGGGTATCTGTTTAGCCTCCTTACAGCACCCAACATAAACTACAGTAAGAAAGAAAGACCTATCAACAAAGAGAATCTTTAGATGAAGGAATTGTGAATCATTCACCAGAACATCCAAACCATATGTTCTCTCCAATAACATCAATTTATTTTATTTAATTTTTTAATAGAGTTGAAATTACCTAGTTTTCTCATATATGAAAAGTTGTGGTGAAAAGGCACAAGAGGCTCCAAAATAATAAAATAAAAAGTTACTTTATTATGTATAATATGATTTTTTAGTCCATGTGAGACATTGATTTTAGAAGTGCACCTTATATTCCACACTAAAAGATTAAATGTCAATGAAGGATTATTTTTTGAACCCTTTAGTCATCCCAGGAGAAATGGAAGAGTGTCTAACAATAAACTTACCATCCTTAGAAATTTTGCAGACTGGCAACATGGGAGTTCAGATGCTTTAATTCCCTAGATCCCTTATTCCCTTATTCTAGAATTTTGAATGACCCACTCCTCCTCTAAAGTATCTCTTGCTTAAGATAGTTCATCTGAGCTAACCTCCTTAGATTTAGTGGTAGTATCATTGTGGGTATCATTTTAAGTAGAGTAATTAATTATTGATTTATCAACAACAGAAGAAGGTTCCACAATTTTTAGCTATCCTTATGCTTTATCCATGGTCGCAATATTCTTCATTAGACCAATAATATTACTTACCTTTGTAACTTTAAATTTATTTAGTTTGTGCCAATTATTTGGTTGGTAGTTTAGTTTAAGGGGCTTCAACAAAATCATTAAATACTGGCACAATTTACCCACCATTATTGTCAACCAAGTTATTTTCTATCTCCGATAACTTACCAGCAAATTCAGCAATATTATCGACATTTTCAGTACCATTGACAACATTTGCCACATTGTCAGCATATTTATAGGTTTGTATGTTGTATTTTAAAAAAAGGGGTCGCCTACAGAAGTTGTCGGCGAATTTTTTAGATTTTAAATTTAATTTAAATATATACATAATTTAGAAAGTATTATTTGATTTTGAAAGTAATTTTGAGTTTGAAAATTTTAAGATATGAAATCAAACTGATCTCACATCCCAAATAGTTTATATAAACGAGCACCGCACCACAAACCGTATATCTATCCCGAAAATAGACACACTGCTTGATGATGGGGCTTAGTTAAATAAACTAGAAGATTTGTGACATCCGTTTGGTCTGCGAATCAATTTTATAAGCCGACAAGTTCCCCTGCTTAATATAAAGGAATTAAGCAGGGTTTATATTACCTGGGTTCTTAAAGTTCCCTATAGAGGCAAGCCCCTATAGTTAATTACATCCTAAGTGACGGGAATCACTTAAGAAAACTCTCGATAATGATCAGTGGTTTTCCTCTCAAGAATTTCAAAGTTTAAGGTTTCAAAGAATTGAGTTTTAGAAGTTTCAATAGGGAATGGCTCAAATTCGGAACAGTTTGTTTTAAGAGTCTAAAGGGAGAGAAGTAGGAGAAGCTGAGGATCCAAGAGGAATCTTGGCAACTTCCCAAACTATCCTATTGTTTGGCTTCAATTTGAGAATTTACTTAATGTTGTAATTCTGCCAATTTTAATTAATTAGCACTTATATTTGTATGACATTATCATACAAATAGCCTGGAAGATGGGAGGGTTTATGTTGTACCAAACAACTACCTCGGAGTCCTAAGACCGGTTAGGGCTTAATTTACATGACATCATGCAAATGCCTAATGAAGAGTTGAGGATTTATGTTGCACTAGGCAAACTACCTCGAAGTCCTATGGCTTGGTTATTTAATTCTAAGAAAGTTTTGCTGAAGTAGATCCGAGTTTTGCTGATGACGATGGCCGAGCTGCCCACCATGCTCCAAGCTCCTTGTTGTTGCAGAGGTTTAGTTTTAGAAGTCATAAATCAGGAGATGAGAGAAGTGTTTTGGTTTAGAGAAAATCTTAAAATCCAAGTGTTTTTAATATTTTAATTAAAACAAATCTTAAAGTTGTTTAAACAGAACCGATTAAGATTCCACGGTTTCATCATCCGAGCACCGTTATTTTCATCGAATTCACTTAGTCCAGATGAATTTGCTAAACTCAACTGAATGAGTTCCACACTTTCATTTAGACCGTGGGAAATCCCGTTAGCAACACGTGGGTTACATCATCCGAGGTATTCCCGATCATTCAACGAGACGTTTTAATTTAGTTACAATTGTAGTTTTGTTGTTCTGTTTGTGATTAAATTTTGTGTTATTTTATATTTTGGAATATTGTGGCGGTGAATTTTATCTTGCAATGACTTTTAATTTAGTTTTGGTTTCAGTTCAGGGGCTATCCTAAAGGTTTTTGGTTTTCATGCAACAGTCTTATTTATCATGCAAGGAAAGTAAAGTACAGTGCATGTAAGTAAACTGCAATAATGTAAATTGCAATAAAATAAAAGCGTACCTGGAGGGTCTTCCCGTCATCCCAAGATGCACTTAAAACACATGTTAAGGCATTTAAACATATTTTGCAAGAAATACCTAGGTAAAGCTAAGGGAAAGGGTTTTGGTTATCTACCAAATTCCTAATCCTATAACTAGTCATTTCCTATGACGTCTAGGTTGTTGGTTTGATTTAAGGATGATTTTCTTCATTAAAGAACAATTAGATTCAATTGTTCTTCTAAAACATCTCATCATATTGAGGAAGTGTTTAGGACGAGTCATAAACATCTTTTTAAGACTTCTGGGGTCATTTTGAGTCCAAGTAAATTTAGTTGCACAAATGGATTAATCATCCAGGAGTTTAGTTAAACTTTGTCTCTTGCTCAGTGAACTTGGGTATTTGATTACCTGATGAATGAAGTGACATTTCACTTAATACTCTATTTAAGAGTTATAATAATTAAAGCCTCTAAGGGCAAGTTAGTTTATTGAGAATTTTAATCATCCTTAATTAAAAGTTTGAGTTAATGATTTAAAGTGATTTAATTTAATTATGAGGTTTTAATTAATAATTTTTTAAGTTTGGAATAGTGTTCAAATTATTTTAGATTTAATTTAAATCTTTACACATTCAATTATCTTAGTATTACAGATTGATGTTCATGTTTTAAATTTACTTAGGTAGAAAGAGGTATTTAAATTATTGATATATTTTGATTTAACTCTTAATGATTTCATTTAGGTTTGTTGTTAAATGATTTTAATTTAATTTAATTTAATTAGATTTTAATTTAATTTAAGTTAATTTAATTTAATTTAATTTAATTTAATTTAATCTATTTTTAATTTAATTTAATTTTAATTTTAGTTTCAATATTTTAATTTTAATTTAATTTAATTGTTAAGGTGTTAATTTAGTTTAATTTAAACTTTGACTTAACTTAATTTAATTTAATTTAACTTAATTCCAAGATTTTAAATTTGATTTTTAATTATTATTTTAATTTTTAGTTAAGAACTAAATATTATTCAAGTGACTTATTTAGGGACTTTTAAATTAAAGAATAAATATCCTCTTAATAATATCCCTATTTTAATAATCCAAATTTTAAATATATTCTTTCCAAAATTTAAATTAATTACTTAATTAGAGTTTCATTTTAATATTTTCAAAGTGCTTAATGGGTTTCTACCCTTTTAATTCCCTGAGTTTCAATCATCCAAGAGAAAATTAAAATCAAATATTTTACCTTCCCTTTTGATTAAACCTAAAGTTTTAATTAAGGGTTAAAATTTTTAATTACCTTTATGCCCTTTTAGGCTTATTTATTTCATACCTCACTAAATTGAGCTCAAATGAATTTGAAATTTTTATGTCACCTCACTCACATGTCAATTAAGACATTAGAGGAGAAAATGTGATTTTTCTCAATTTAATTTATTTATATAATTATTTTTAGTAGAAAAAAGGGATTTTCAAAGAAAATTCAACAACATAACCAAGGAGAGGTTTCTATTCTTAAGAAAATTATGGTATGTTCCTAATGACTAGAGGACCACTTGGACCAATTTTTATGATTTTTTGAATTATATTTTATTTATTATAATTATTTTGAGTTTTAGAGTATTAATTAATTTTAAAATAAAATAAAAGTTGAAAAATAGATTTTATATTTTTCTTCAATTTCTCTGACCTCCAGGAGTCCAGAGAAATAAATTTTATAATTTTCTAATTTTTCTTCGATTTATTAGAATTATTTTAGTGAAAAAGGTTGAAAATTCATTTTTTTAATATTAAAAATTACATTAAGTCTTTAAAATTCAATATCTTATCCTAGGGACTTAGGAAAAATACTTGGTTTGTTCCTAAGTGATTAGGAGTCAAAATGTGACATTTTATGATTTTTAATATTTTTGTGATTTTTATTATTTTTTAATTATTGAAAAATCAACTTTCTTGGAAAATTCCAATTTTAATTTTCCTGAACTCCCCTGATATCAGAGAATCTCCAAAAGTATTTTTGTGAATTTTTTAAAAGTATTTTTGGAGTTATGAATTTTTTAAAGTTCAATTTTGCTTATGAAGCTTAATCAATCCATTTGGTGGGGTTAATCAAGTCCAATTGATTTCAAAATTTTATGTAAGGTTCTTCTGACCCTAAAGAGTAATGGAGAATTATTTTCAAGTCAATTTGATGTGTGGTTAACTCTAATAAATTCAAATTCAATTTTAGGGGTTTAGGGCAATTAAGGTTATTATGAATGAATTAACTCAAAATATATTTTTCATAGGGTCCCCTGACCCTAAGAAACATCACCAAATTTTCCTAGAATTTATTTACAACATGCTAATTATTGGAATTAAAATACCTAAAACAGGGACATGAACTTGAAAAATCAATAACTTTTCACAGAGATGGCCTCTGACCTTGAAAAATTTAGAGAATGTTCCCAAGATCAGAGGCTTCAAAAGCCCTATGGTCTCATGCCATGATGAATTGTCTATGCCAATGGAGAATCAAAACATTGGAAACAGTAAATAAATTATTAAAAATAAAATACTTATCCAATTAACTTGATTTCTTTTCCACATTATTCTCCTCTATTTCATGAGCAAGAGGGTTTTTTATTTTATTTTCATGATTTTTCTATGCTAAGATATGAATTTTTGAAGTTTTGGTATTTAAATAATTCAAAAATACCATAATTTTCTACTTATCCGACTCGGCGCCGCGTCATCCTACGGCGGATCGAAGGCCCACGCGTCGCTCCATGGTTCGCCGCCGCCATCTGACTCAGCACTCCAGGGGCACGCGGTTCACGTAACATTCCGCTGTCCGGCTTGATCTCGACAGTCCGCTCGATACACGCGTGATCCAACGGCTCCTGGTCAACGTCTACGAGTGGTGTGCACCCGTGATTGTCCACACTCAAACCCTAATATCTCTCTTGATTCTCAATGATTTTCGAGTTCTTATACTCTATCGATTCGTCTTGAAGAGATGAACACATCCATATGGTTTATAGGCTATGAAATTAACCCAAACAAAGTGGAGAGTTGCTGGAAGCTCGGGAGGAAGAATGAGTACATACCTTTGCTTAGAGAAGTGAAGCTTCGATCTGAGGGTTGTGTCACCTTCGATTGAGTCCAAGCAAGCTCCAGATGAAGTCCCTGGCTCTGGGAATTGTCTAAGTATGAAAGTGACCAAGGCCGATCACAAAGCTTGGAGGCTGGAAGCAATGGCTGGGCTCCGGTGAGGGGGCTTTTGCTTGGGAACTTCTCCTCTTGGTCCGGTGAAGGTGTAGGGTCAATCAATTTGAAGATTGGCTCACCGTGGTGAAGTGTCCTATTTTTGGGTGGATTTTCAACTCGAAATCGAGCTCCGTTAATGGGGATTGAGGCAAAGGAACACCTGGGATCAACCGCTCCGGGTTTGGAGAGGGTCCTAGCAGCAATTTTGCGCAGAGTTTCCTTAAGGTCCGGTTCATCACCTTGTTTGGCCGAGAGGTGAGTGGGTTTAAATAGAGGTGGCTCGGAGGGCCTCCCGTGGGGTTTAATGGCTTGGATCAACTCGCTTGCCAAGCGAAGAACGACCACAAGGGCTATTGGGCATGGGACGACTCAGCAAGTTCAAATTGAATTTTTGATTCAAATTAAGCATCTCGGCTCGGTGGTTTCCTGCGCACGTGGTGGCTAGCCGGCTGTGCATGGGTCACCCTCGTGGTCGTGGAGGTCGGTGCTTGCGTTTGGTGCCAACAATCGGCTTTGGACATGTGTAAAGGAGTTGGATTGAAATAGCATGGGGAGAAGGTTATTTTGGGTTCAAATGGATCAACCCATGGTTTTGGGCTTGGTGCACCACCCAAGGCCTGGATTTAGGCTGAAAAGGTTCATTTGGGTCAGCCAAGAGGAAATGGTATAGGCTCCATCAAGGATTAGGTGGCTAACTTGGTTTAGTGTGTATCATGGATGAGGTTAAAAAGGCTTAATGAAGGCTTAAGAAAGGGGCCCCTCCATTTGCCATAAATGACATGGTGAGGTGTCAAGACTCTCATGGCTTCATATGGCTTGTAAATGGCTCACATTTGGCTTACATTTGGCTTGGAAAAGGTTGACTTGTTTCATGAAAAAGGGTTTTAAGGAATTTTTGGTATTTAGGGGTAATTTGGCACATGGTTTAGTTTGGAAAAAATTCAATGATGAATTTGAAACATAGGGAGTGATTTAATTGAATGAATGATGAGATGTAAGTGTCATGTGGGCTTTGGATCGATTTTGGGCTTTTTGAAATCATTTTGGATGGGCTTTTAAAGTGGTTTAAGGAAGTGGGCTTTTGGATTTAAAGTAAATTTAGGATGAAAATTTTGTAAAGGATTGTGCCAAATAAATGTTGCAATTGGTTTAGGCATGTGTCATGAGTGGTTTGGAATAAGTTTAAAGTGATTTTGAATTAAATTGGGTTTAATTTGGGCTTTTTTTGGTAAAGGGGCCAAGGTGGGCCAAATGAGGCTAACTTGGGCTAAGGTTGGGCTAAGGATGGATTTGATATAAAGTTAATGTTGGGAAATATTTATGGGAGTGTTACAAAGAGTTTTCAACTTTGGTGGGCTCTAATTTTGGGATTTGGGCCCATTTGGATTAGGTTTGGGCTTAAGTCAATTTAAGGGATTTTGGTTTTGGGTTAGGTTTGGGTGGAGTTTAGGTTCAAATTTTGGGCAAATCAAGTTAGTGTTTTGTTTGTGGGGATGTTAGGAAGGTTTTAGAAAAGTTTTGGGGCCAATTGGGGTTGAATTGGGTTGGTTTGGGCTAGGTTTAGGTCATGGGCCAAAATTGGGCCTTAGGCTTCAAATTGAAATTGGGCCCAAATATCAATCAAATTGGAGTTGGATTTGGTCTAAATTGATATTGGGGATATTGAATTGAAGTTTAGAATTGAATTGGACCAAAATTGAGGTCAATTGGGGTGGTTTGGTTTGACATTGGGTTCACTTGGGTTAAAAATGGGTCCAATTGGGGGTTTTAGTAAAAGAGGGGTTAATTGGTAAAATTGGCACATGGTGTAGTTAAACAAAATGAAATTGGGAATATTTGGGATTTTCTGGAATTTGTTTGGGAATTTTCTGAATTTTTGGATTTTTGGGTTAAAAAGAGTATTTTGGGTATTTGGAGGTTATTTGGAGGGTATTGGGGTATTTTTGGAAATTTTGGTATTTTTGGCCAAAGATGGTCGATTTGAATGGTGGGAAGTGTTTAGGATTGATTTTGAGGGATCTTGGGTAATTTAGGCACTTTTGCAAATTTTGGGTCATTTCAAGGGTATTTGGTAGGTTTGGTGGGTCCGGGGCCCCGGGGGTCAAAAATTGAAATTTAGAAAAAAAAGGAAGATTGATCAAATGTGAGTTAAATGGGATCACTTTGGTTGAGCCATGAAGCCATATTAAGCCCATATGAGCCATGAGAGGACTCATTTGGGGCATTCACTATGTTGTTCCTAACCCTCTTACCAGAGCTGGGGTTAAGGATCATCCATATGAATTACCTACATGAGTCGGAAGTCAAGTTGGGTGAGAGTGTGATTTTAGGACTTGGAATGTGTGTGATAGTGTAGTTTATGTGCAAGTCAACCCTCACTGCACTGTGCCACCAGTGGGTATTCTTAAGGCCAAAAAGTCCTATAGGGAACTCATCCTTTAAACCTCCACATTTGATTTCAACCCTCTAAGTGACTTGGGGGTTTACAATCAAACTTATGGGGTTTGCAGGGAGTTAAGAAGTAATTTGAATTTCTAAAGGGTGGGTTCCATTTCTAGTCCTCTAAGATTAGTCAAAGGAAAAGCCTAAGGCTAGATCCTAAGTACTAAAGAGAGAAGCAAAAGACCTCATCAAAAATGAGATCAACAAATGGACCCCCAATAGGTGTGGTGTGCTAACCAAGCACACCGCACGTATTGGCATTGACCGAAGAGATCAACAAAACCAACACAGATGTCCAAGTGACAAACTTAGGACAAAGTAGAAGAATTTCCGCTGGGGAGTATCAGGTATATTTCCAAGACTGGAGATTCCTGAACTCTCGCTGGGGAAGGGAAAAGGAGGTGAATTCCAAATCACAAGATCTAGGGAATTCAATTTAGATTTCATTTTACTTTTAAATTTCAAGTTTTAATGTGTGAGTTTAGATTTCGATTTGTTCTGAGTCTTAATTTCGATTGAGGTTTAATTTAAAATCAATTCAAGGAAATTTTGAATTTGAAATTTGGATTTGAAATGAGAATTGAAACCTAGGTTTCAACCTAGGGATTGCGAAGAGAACTAGAATTTAGGTACCAGCCTCGGAGTGAGAATCATAGTTTAAGTATCAACAGAAAAAAGGGTGAGAATCAGAATTTAGGTTCTGATCTCGAGAGAGTGAGATTTGAAATTTAAGTATCAAACCTGAAAGAGAATCGAAATTTAGGTATTGAACTCGGATGAGAGTCGGAATTTAGGTACCGACCTCGAAGGAAGAGAACTGGAATTTAGGTACCAGTCTCGAAAATTTAGAATTGAAATTTAGGTATCAATTCAAAAGAGAATCGATATTTAGGTATCGATCTCGAATGAGAGTCGGAATTAGGTACCGACCTCGAAGGAAGAGACCTGGAATTTAGGTACCAGTCTCGGAAATTTAGAATTGAAATTTAGGTATCAATTCTAAAGAGAATCGAAATTTAGGTATCGGTCTCGAATGAGAGTCAGAATTTAGGTACCGACTCGAAGGAAGAGAACCGGAATTTAGGTACTGGTCTTGAAAATTTAGAATTGAAATTTAGGTATCAATTCGAAAGAGAATCGAAATTTAGGTTTCGATCTCGAATGAGAGTCGGAATTTAGGTACCGACCTCGAAGGAAGAGAACTGGAATTTAGGTACCAGTCTCGGAAATTTAGAATTGAAATTTAGGTATCAATTCGAAAGAGAATCGAAATTTAGGTATCGATCTCGAATGAGAGTCGAAATTTAGGTACCGACCTCGAAGGAAGAGAACTGGAATTTAGGTACCAGTCTCAGAAATTTAGAATTGAAATTTAGGTTTCAATTCGAAAGACAATTGAAATTTAGGTATCGATCTCGAATGAAAGTCGGAATTTAGGTACCGACCTCGAAGGAAGAGAACTGGAATTTAGGTACCAGTCTCAAAAATTTAGAATTGAAATTTAGGTATCAATTCGAAAGAGAATCGAAATTTAGGTATCGATCTCGAATGAGATTCGAAATTTAGGTATCGACCTCGAAGGAAGAGAACTAGAATTTTGGTACCAGTCTCAGAAATTTAGAATTGAAATTTAGGTATCAATTCGAAACAGAATCGAAATTTTGGTATCGATCTCGAATGAGAGTCGGAATTTAGGTACCGACCTCGAAGGAAGAGAACTGGAATTTAGGTACCAGTCTCGGAAATTTAGAATTGAATTTAGGTATCAATTCGAAAGAAAATCAAAATTTAGGTATCGATCTCGAATGAGAGTCGGAATTTAGGTACCGACCTCGAAGGAAGAGAACTGGAATTTAGGTACCAGTCTCGGAAATTTAGAATTGAAATTTAAATGGGCTCCAATCTCGAAGATTCATCTGTATGAAGAGGGACCCAATCCCATGCCATCAGAACCAAATCGAACAAAGTTTGTGGCTCCGTATCGATAGAACTAGTCGATCCTCTAAGACACAGCAGCAAGAGAATTGAAAGGAACTGGTAAGGGTACCAAGCTGAAAAGACTTGACCTAACGATAAGTCGAAGAGAATTTTCAAATTTCAAAAGAGTTTCCAACAGATTTCGATGGAGGAAAGAACTGAAAGGTTCGAATCAGAGGTTTGAGATCGAAATTCAATTTGAGATTTAGATTCGTTTTGTTTGTCCTTTAACGATTCCATTTTTTATTTTTGTGTTGTTTATTTAGTGTTCATGTGAATTTGAAGTTCATTTTAATATTCAGATTTTTAGGAAAAATTCTCATCTATTTTCTTTTCTTTTCTGTTCTTCGTTCAAAGTTCAGTTAACTCTAATGGTGTTTCCTGACCAATTTGCACAAAAAGAGGTGAAGGCAAAATATGACGTAGTCGTTTTCATTCCAACTTCGCTGAAAGTACATCATACAACTCGATCTAGTCATGATGATATTTTCCTCGTAAATTTAATGTCTCATACAATCCATGTAAATCCAAAACGGATCGTGTAAACTTCTTGCCGATCCATTCAAAAGCGTCCGTCAAAAAAATCCATGTCCGAATAGTAAGAAACATGGGTAATAACATCACCTTCCAAGCCACCCTTGGCGGGAATGCCGCATGGATGTGCATTGGAGGTGTGTTATTTCCCGTGTAACTCACGGCTCGTAGGGCCGGAGACTCTCCAATTCGGATCCGGCCGAAAGTGGTAAGGCATTTTTCTCGTCGTCCATTCTTCTAACATTAATCGAGATCCGCTCCACGTGCACTCCCGGAATGCAATGCTTCGCAACATCTGCTCCGTTTCCATTTAACACCAGGACGGAACCTACTGGTAGTGGTATCTCCACCGGCCCTCGGAACTCACCGGGGCCTGCAATCCGGAGGTTAAATCCGAACATGATGTTGCACTGGTTGACGAATGATACTGTGCAGAAGGGTCTAACAAAGTCATGATGGTCTATATGCGGAGGTATGCAGTCGCCTTCCTTGTAAATGTTAATAATGCAGCTGTTGGATATGCAATCTGCAGGCAGTACCCTCCATGTTATCATCCTTTTCACCATTCTCTTGATGATTCTTGGCATCGGATTCACCTCACTGTGACGGAGTATCCCTGGTGGATTTCCTTTTCTGTCTATGGCAAAATTGTAGCAACATCCGCATCGGATTGTAACTCTTCCCTTTCTTAGCATCCATCTTCGGGGTTCTGAGTATGTCTTTTCTCTCAGGCGGCCAGCTCGACCCATTTTCTGCAATTCAAGGATGCAATCTACAATTTGTTGTTACTCATAATCTAAGAAAACATCTGTATGCAGCTCGAGGCCTTCCAAGATTTTGACCCTCTTGTTTCCAATTCTTTCAAAGTATTCAAAGGTTTTCTTCTCAACTAATTACATTTTCTCCAGCTCGTATTCCAGGATTATCTGAAGTCCTCGGTGTCTAGTAACATACTGCGGAATGTATGGCTCAACCCCAGCATGTTCTTCAGCATGTCTCGGCTTCTCGGGGATAGTCTCCGTAGGGACATCCTCCGGGTTGCTTTCGCAACAAGACTCTTCGGATCCGGTACATATGTTCGGCGTTGAGGTACCGACTCTATTTCTGCTTTTCTTGGTATTTCTTTTATCTGTTCCGACCTTCTTGGAGTTGACTTTCTTCTTTCTGGTTCCTGACAAACCGGTCTCCTTGTAGCATTTGCACTAACGGTATCCACTGTCTGTTCATATTGATCTTCTGCTAACTTGGTCAACATTTTGCGAATGCGACGATTCTTATTTCTTCGTTGGGTAGCAGTGAGAGTAGCTCTCCTTACCCCTTGAATTTTTGCGGGTGCGGTGCTGACAAGCCTACCCTCTGCTGTGGCAACCACGGACTTAATTTTCTTATCTTCTCTGGTTGCATGCGTGGCGTTTACTTTTCTTTTCTTGTTGCTGGATTGGTGGCTCGGGCTACCCATTTTCATCACTGTCTGGTTGTGAAGTTCTTCTCGATCAACTGGGATCCAATCATTTTCTTCGTATTGTAAGCCGGCTGGTGTGAAGTCTGAGTCAATCTCTATCACTGCTCCATCCCTCACCCTCTTTTCATCAAGTGCTAGACTCGCGCCATTTCTAAAGTTTAGAATCAACCGCCCGTTCGACATTTCCCTGCAAAAAAAATAAGGAAAGGATCAGTGGCTGTACTAAGAACAAGAACAATAAGAAAAAAACACTTAAAAAAAATCTTATTCACTTCTTTTAAATTTAAAGGAAGTAGGAAGAGATGAGAAAATATCAGGAATGAATGGATTTAAGAGGAAAGATTGACATTTTATTATTATGATTTCCCATGTTCTCTTTTTAACATTTTCATTGATGAGATTTTTTTTCATTAATTTTATTTTGTTTTGGGTTCGGACCCAATCACAAAGTGATTACTTCACCCGTGTTTCTTGGGATAAGATTCTACTATTAGAGGCCACCCTTTGAAATATCAGGTTACGTAATACTTCTTTAAATATCGTCCATTGATTGGAAGCATGGGTCGTTCTCCACTGCAATCCACCAGTTGGTAGGAACCTCCCGAGTAGACTGTCTCGACCACGAACGGCCCTTCCCACGTTGGTTCAAATTTACCACCTATCTTACGATGTGCAAGAATAAGTCTTCTGAGAACCAAAACCAAGTCACCGACTTTGAATGTCCTGGGACGGACTAATTTATCATGGGTCTGGATCATCCTGGCTTGATACGAGCTCCAAATTCCCGTCGCGCGGAAAGTCTTTTCCCTTCCAAGCTTTCCAATTCTTCCAGTCGTAGTCTGGCATTTTCTTCTGTAGTGATCTTTTCTGCAACTACAATTCGGAGTGAAGGAATTTGAACTTCCAGGGGCAAGACGGCCTCGGACCCGTACACAAAAGCGTAAGGCGTAGACCGAGTAGGAGTCCTAAAAGTCATCCTGTAGGCCCATAAGGCTTCTAACAACTTCTCGTGTCAATTTCTCTTGTTGTCGTCCAAAGTTTTCTTTAAAATTTGAACGAGAGTTTTATTAAAAGCCTCGGCCAAGCTGTTTGCTCTTGGGTAATAGATCATTGAGTATCACAAATCGATCCCGTATCTTCTGACAAAATTGTTGCTCTTCGTACTCTTGAATGCAGACCCATTATCTGAGATGATCCTGCGCGGTACCCAAAAACGGTAGACGACTTGGTTCTTGAAAAACTGTAGCAAGTGGTGTGCCTTCACTTCTCTGAGTGGTGTAGCTTCTGCCCATTTAGAAAAGTAGTCTGTACCTGCAAGAATGAAGCGATGTCCTCTTGAAGAAGGTGGCTCTATCGGACCCACTATATCTGTGCCCCAACACTCAATTGGCCACGACGCGATTGTCGGATGTAGCACATTTGGAGGTTGGTGCGTAACCATTCCATGCACTTGGCACTCGGTGATAACTTTTGGCAACTTTCATACGATCGGTCATCATTGAGGGCCGGTAGTACCCTAGTCTTTTAATCTTCATTTTCATTTTCGACCCGACCGATGAGCGCCACAAAGTCCTGAATGTACTTCTTTAACGATTTCACGAGCCTCAGACCCGCTCAGGCATCTTAGCCACATCTAATCAAAAGACCTTCTGTATAATGTATTGTTTATTAATCCGTAAGACAGTTTTTTTCTTGAATTGATGGGCTAACGACTTATCGTCAGCCAAGTTTCCTGTCTGCAAGTAGTCTATTAATGGCTGCCGCCAATCTTCTGTATTTTCTGTCACTGATGCAATTGTCTCTTTTTGCTCTTTCTGATTTGTGTATTGTATCCATGTCGAGTTGTGATAGGACCTGTCGTCCTTGAACTGACACTTCAACCGACTCATCCTGTAAGCAGGCAAATTCCTTCGCGAGGCGGGCTAACACATCTGCAAGAGCATTTTCTTTTCTGGGAATCTTGTAGATTGTTACGTTTAGAATTTGTTCCAACAATTTCATGGCATACTGAAAGTATTGCTCGAGCCTTGGCTTTAAAATTCTATAATGTCCGGCGACCTGTTGAATGATCAACTGAGAATCTCCGTAGATGTTGATGTCTGTTATTCCCATCTGAATGGTTAATTCCAATCCAGTTATGAGGGCTTCATATTCTGCCTCATTGTTTGTATACTGTTCTGTTAAGTGGTAGGAGTATCTTAACATCCCCCGCTCTGGTGTTATAAAGATTAGTCTGATTCCTACCTTACCGGGCACTGTCGTTTGCAATTCTTTGTTCTTCTGTGCTGAGGACGCACAGTCGAAGTATAGTTCCCAATGTCGATCATCAGGCTCTTCTAGGCTCATTATCTGCTCGTCAGGCAAATCATCATCGAGAGGCGAATCCGCTTGCAAAGGGTGTGCTACGAGGAAGTCTGCTAGGACTTGTCCCTTTACGGCGCGAAGAGGAACGAAAGTTATGTCGAATTGCAATAGTATCATCGACCACCTGGTAATTCTGCTAGAAAGCATCAGTCGGGTCATCAAGTATTGCAACGCATTAACCCTCGAAATAAGGTTGATCTTATGAGAAAGCATGTAATGCCTGAGCTTTTGAGCGGCGAAGATCAGGGCCAAACAATGCTTCTCAATCGGAGGATACTTTACTTCCGTCGGGATTAGACGACGGCTTAGGTAGTAGAGAGCGTTTTCTTTTCCTTGTTATTGACCTGAGCTAGCAGGGCTCCAAGGGAGTCATCTAAAGCCGCGGTATAAAGTATCAACGGTCTACCTGAGACTGGGGTTGCTAACACAGGAGGTGTAATTAAATATTGCTTAACATCCTTGAAAGCCCGCAGGCATTTCTCATCCCAAACGAATTTGGTGTCCTTTTTAACCAATGCCGAGAAGGGCTGACACCTACCTGACAAGTTCGAGATAAAGCGTCGAAGATATGCCAACTTCCCTTAAAAGGATCGTAGTTGTTTCAAAGTGTTGGAAGGAGGCATTTCTAAAATAGCTTTAATCTTCTCCGGATCGATTTCAATCCCGCGATGTCGGATGACAAATCCTAAGAATTTCCCGGAGGTGACGCCGAAGGCTCATTTCAAGGGATTCATCTTAAGGTTGTATTGTCTTAGTCGCTCGAAAATAATTCTCAAATCATACAGGTGATCTTCTTTCAATTTAATTTTGATGACCACATCATCCACGTAGCACTCGACTTGGTTGTGAATGAGATCATCAAAAATCTTCGTCATCACTCTTTGGTATGTTGCTCCCGCGTTCTTTAGTCCGAATGGCATTACTGTGTAGCAATACACTCCGATCGGCGTTCTGAATGCCGTGAGCTTTTCGTCTTCTGGTGCCATCTTTATCTGGTTGTATCCCGACGATCCATCCATAAATGAGATGATTTCATGCGTTGAAGCGATGTCGATCATTAGTTCTGGGATTGGTAGTGGAAATTTGTCCTTTGGACATGATTTATTCAAATCTCTGAAATCCACGCAGATTCTGATCTGACTATTCTTCTTTCTGACTGGTACCACGTTGGCTAACCAAGTTGGGTATTGTTCTTCACGAACAAATTTAGCGTCTATTAGCTTCCTAACTTCGGCTATTACTTGTTGCTCAATTTCTAGACGCATTCTTCTGGGAGCTTGTCCGATCGGAATGTAGCAGGATCTACTCCTAACTTGTGAACCGTGACTTCGGAGCTAATCCCGGCATTTCGTCGTAACTCCAAGCAAAACAATCCTTGAATTCCATTAGTAGCTTGATTATGTCTTCGGAGTCTTCTTTATTGAGTAAGGAGCTAACAAAGGTAGGCCTAGGCTCTTCGCTAGTACCTAAGTTAACTTCCGTTAACTCGTCTATCGTATCTTTGATTTCTTCCTCGAATTCTGGTGGAGCGTCTCCGATTGGTAGATCTTCGAGGTCTTCTGAAGCTTCCAAGCAGTCTTTATTAGGTTCTCAAGTGACAACCAAGCAAAATCCCGTATCGTCAACTGATTCTACTGTGCTGAATCCGAGACCATGTTTTAAATTGGGAGGTCGACCGGCATTATTCCATAAATTTTCAAAGTGTTGTGATCGGTCTTTTGTCCATTGTCGAGGTAAGACACCACGTTTAATTAAATTTTGAACACAGGGAGAGTACCACTCAAAAGGTAGTTCCATTAATTCAGATGAGGAAACATCTTCAAATTATACATCTTTTTCAGTATTGGAAGAAGAAGCACCACGGTAAAACTTGATTGGTTTAGTACCACCACCATGCACTTCCTTGACCACCATACCCTCGATCTTATTAGAATGGATCGGGGTCAGGGTCATAGTATGTACATAATGGTTAATCTTCTCGTACATTGATTTATATTCTTCATTCTTTTCATCTTCGAGAGAGATCTTGAATTATGGTTCCTTCTGACTTATCGTCGCTGCTTCTTTCTCAATTTCTTCTTCTTCTTCGGAGCTGTTCTCCCAATCAACATCGATGACCGGTTTCTTCTGTCCAATTGTTCCAACGTTTCTTCCACGTCCTCGTACCCGGCCTCGACCTCGGGTGCGAGTTCTGGAGAAATCTTCACTATCTCGCCGTAAGAGAGTGGTAAGTAACTGTTGGACTAGAACTTCAGGTTCTTCATCGTCTCGAATTTCTTTTGCTTCATTTGGTATGGTATTTCTGGAAAATATTGTTTTCTTCGGAGGCGCGTAGTAGGCCGCATCTTCATGAATTCCATTCTCGTGTACGGAGAATGGTTGCAAGTCACCTTTGATACACTGTTCTCCTCCTTTGTAATACTTTATGCACTGGTGTAGAGACGACGGTACCATCCAGTTTTCATGGATCCATGGCCGACCCAATAGAGCGTTGAACGATGTCTTATAATCAATTATGTGGAATTTTGCGGTTATCTTTGCTAAATCACCGGTCTTCATTAGTAGTGTTATCGATCCAAGAGCTCTTTCTCCTTTTTGATTGAAGCCTCTTAATAACATCTTGTCTGCTTCAAGCTCGCGAGCATCAATTTCCAAATATGCTAGCGTCCGAAGATTCATTATATTGATTGATGCTCCCGGATCTATCAACAAGTCGGAGAGCGTAAACTTTCCAATAGTGACTGAAATGTATAACGGTCGGTTGTGATCAGCTATTCCCAGTAATAGATCATTGTCTGTGAAGGTAACACCTCGCTGTTCTTTTAACGAACAAACCTCATCGAAGGAATTATCGGCCATTTGAGCTAAGCAAATTTCTAGATCAAGTAAAGCCTTGATCAAAGTTTCTCTCATCTCCTTTGACAGGATCAGAGCGTCGTAGATGCTCAGTTTGGCTGGTAGCTTCCTAAGATGGGCTAGCACGTTATAGTCCACTTTATTACCATGTTCTTCATTTTCTTCCCGAATGGGCAGGTCCTCTGCTGGGGTTAGCTCTTCCTGAGCAACCACCTGCTTTCCTTTATCCTTTGGACCCATTCTCGGGGGTAGAACTTTTCTGCTTCTTAGATTGACTTCTTTTATCTTTTCTAAATTTACCGGTGTCTCCTCTTGAATCGGAACAACTGGCTCTTCTGAAGTTGCATCGGTGTCTGATGGTTCTAATTCTATCACGATTGGAGCTCCTCGAAATTCACAAATGGACTCGTTTCTTGTCGAGCTTTCGTAGCCTCCTTTATGAACATCTTCTTCGTCGTGGTCATCGAGGTTGTGTATGATTTGAGAATTGTTATTTGTATTGGAATCAAGATCCAGATTAAGCCGGTTGTCGCTAGTTACGTAATCGTTAGAAATAGTCAAAACGTAGCCAACGCCATAACCCTTATCACTATAAGATCCTGCCGGGGCGAGCAGATAATCATACAGAGTCAGGAGTTTGAGGGATTTCTCCCCCGAATCAGAAACAACCATCCTACGTTAAGCAGCCCCTAGTTTACCCTTCGGAGCCTCAGTCTTCTTTTCTTCCATGATCTTCTCCTCCTTCTGGGGCGGTTCTTCAATCGCAAGTGATAGTGTCGGCTCGACAGGTTTCAAACTCTGAGTTGAAGCGCGTACCGAAGCGGTCTGGATGTGATCCAAAATTTTCTTCGATGATCTTGTCCAGACAGTACTCCATCCATCATCAGTCGTGTACGGGTTTATCGAAACAATGGGATCCGTTGAAATAACATTGAGGGAACCTCCTTTCTGGGGTTCCTTCATGTATTCCTTTGGGATCGTTATGTTCCCTCTCCGGAGATTGTCATCAAGCTAACTCTTGAAAGTGACGCAATCCTCTATCTTGTGTCCGAGCATCTGGTGGTAAGGGCAATAGTTCGGATGATCTTTCTTATTGACTTCCTCCGGCTTCTTGGGCTCGGTAGTCGAAAATCCGGTGTCTTCATTAAGTCACGGAACATCTTCGCCATCGCTTCGGCTTTGAATGGATATTCTCTATTTAGAAGTTCTCTTAAGGTACGCGATGAACGAGGTGGTTGTTCATAATGCCGAGGCGACCGATAGCTGGGACGAGGTTGCCGATAGCCCCTGCCGAGGTTGTCGATAAGTCCGTTGCGAGTGGTTGATAACTAGGTTGTGGCCGCTCTAACTGTATCTGAACCGGCTGCTTGCCCTTATCTACTGCCGCGACGATTCCGGATTTCTTTTCGAATGT
>JAKZJZ010002036.1:0-21000 GCA_022702705.1 Papilionanthe hookeriana x Papilionanthe teres
CCCAATGTCAAACCAAACCTACCCAATTGACCCCAATTTTGGTCCAATTCAATTCTAAACTTCAATTCAATATCCCCAATACCAATCTAGACCAAATCCAAGTCCAATTTGATTGACATTTGGATCCAATTCCACTTTTGACCTTAAGGCCCATTTTTTGACCTAAGCCCAAACCTAACCCAAATGAACCCAAACCCCAAAAATCAAAGCCCAACCAAAGTCAAAACCTCTTTGAAACACTCCCATAAACACTTCTCAATAATAATTCTACATCAATTTCAACCCTAGCCCAACATTGGCCCAACTTGGCCCACTTGGACCTATATTGGCCCATTCACCAAAAGAATCCAAATCCAACCCAATTCAAGCCCAAACTACCCCAAATTTGCTTCAAGTTACTCATGACACATCCATGAGCTAAACCCAACAATTATTTGGCCCAACCTTTTACAAAAATTTTCATCCATGAACACATTCATAAACTTAAAAGCCCACTTCCCTTAAACCCTTCTAAAAGCCCATTTCCTTCAAAATTCAAAAGCCCAAATCTACCCTAAAGCCCACATGACATCTCCATTTGTCATCCATTTAATTAAATCCATTACCTAAGTCCTAAAATCATCATTGAATTATTCCAAATGAAGCTTCATCCAAATTCCCATCAAATTACCAAAAATTCCTTAAAACCCTTTTTTATGAAATTGACTCAACTTTCCCACAAGCCAAAGACAAGCCATGCAAGCCATTGACAAGCCACATGAAGCCATGGGAGGCTTGACATGTGACCATGCCATTAATGGTAAAAGGAGGGGCTCCTTTCCTAATCTTTCATTAAGCCTTTTTTACCTTAAGCATGTCACACACTAAACCATGTTTAGCCACCTCATCATGGATAGAGACCACACCACTCTCTCTTGGCTGACCCAACTGATCCTCTCAGCCCAAAATCGAGGCCATGGGGAGGTGAACCAAGCCCAAAAGGTGGGTTGACCCATTTGGACCCAAAATAGGCTCATCCCCCATTCCATTTCAATCCAACTCCTTTACACATGGCAATTGCCAATTGATTGCACAAACCTCCGACCACGACCCACCGACCCACGAGGGTGACCCATGCCGGCCGGCCGGCCACCGAGGCCGCCGGAAAACACCATGGCCGAGAGCTCACATGTGAGCCAACATTGAAATTCTCACTTGCTGAGCTGCCCCATCCCTAGTGGTCACCATGGGCTGATCTTCTCCTCACCGAGAGCAGGTGATCCCAAGCCCCAACTCTCCACGGGAGGCCCTCCACCCTCTCCTGATTTAAACTCCACCCCTCTCGGCCATGAAGAGAGCCAAGCACAAACCTTGCCAAAACTACTGCCAAAATTGTTCCGGACCCTTCTCCACTCTTAGAGCACTTGATCCCAGGTGAGATCCCCCTGCCATTTCTCCTGCTGTAAGCTCGATTTCGAGTTGAAATTCCACCCAAAACCGGGACACTTCTCCACGGTGAGCCAATTCCCAAATTGATTGGCTCTACACCTTCACCGGACCGAGGGAAGGTGTCCACCATCAAAAGCCCCATCTCCGAGGCCACCCGGTTGCTCCGGCCTCCGAAGCTTTGTGATCGGGCTTGGTCGAAATCATATCCGGACAATTCCCAGAGACCGGGAGACTTCATCTGGAGCTTGCGGGACCCGATCGAAGGTGCAACAACTCTCGGATTGAAGCCGCACTTCTACGAGCTAAGGTATGAGTTAACTCTCCATCCCGAAGCTTCGGAGATTCTCCATTTCAAATGCCTTAGTTTCGATGCATGTTAGTCTGTATAGATGTGTTCGTCTCTTCGAGACGAATCCATAGAGTATAAGAACGTAAAAATCCATTGAGAATCGAGTGAGATCTTAGGGATTTAGTGTGGACGGCTCTCGGGTGAGAACACTTGGGGACGATGAACGGATGCCGTCCATTCGATACACGCGCGCACGGACGGCCGGGATTGCGTCGGACCGGGGAGACGGTGCGAGAACCGCGGGGCCCGGGCTGCCGACTCGGGTGGCGGCGTCGAATGGGAGCGCGACGCGTGTGCGTTCGGAGGCTGCCGAGGTTGACGCGGCGCCGCGTGGATAAATAAATAAATAGGGTATTTTCTTATTTATTTAATTCCCTAAACTTCAAAATTCATATCTCTGTGTAGGAAAATCACAAAAATAAAATAAAAATACCCTCTTGCTCAGTGAAGAGAGGAGAATAATGTGGAAAAGAAATCACTTAATTTCATCGAATATTTTATTTTTTATAATTTATTTACTCTCTGCATTGTTTTAATTTTCCATGCATGCATACAATTCACCATGACATGAGACCATAGGGCTTTTGAAGCCTCTGAATTTGGGAACATTCCTGAATTTTCCAAAGTCGGAGGCCATCCTATGAAGAGTTCTTGATTTTTCAAGTTCAGGTCACTGTTTTGAGTATTTTAATTCCAGTAAATAGCATTTTGTGAAATAAATTCTAGGAAAATTTGGTGATGTTCCTTATGACCAGAGAACCCTAGGAAAAATAGGTTTTGACTTAGTTCATTTAAAACAACCCTAATTGGCTTAAACACCCAAAATAGGTCTTTAATTAATTAGAATTAACCAGGCATCAAATTGACTTGAAATCAATTCTCCACTGACCTTTAGGATCAGAGGAATCCACCATAAAAATTTGAGGTCAATTGGACTTGGTTAACCTCACTAATTGGGTTGATTAAGTCACTTAGCCATTTTAAACTTTAAAAATTCATAACTTTTAAAATACTTTTCAAAAATTCACTAAATTGGTTTTGGAGCCTCTCTGATATCAGGGGAACCTAAGAAAATTAAAATTTCAATTTTCTGAAAAAGTTGATTTTTAATAATATTTTAATATTTTAATAATTAAAAAATAATAAAAATCACAAAAATAATAAAATTCACCAAAATGTCACATTTTGAATTTTAATCACTTAGGAACAAACCCCATATTTTTCCTAAGTCTATTTAGTGAGATATTAAATTTTAAAGCCCTAGGGTAATTTTAAAATTAAAAAAATGTATTTTCTAGCATTTTCACTAAAATAATTACAATAAATCATAAAAAAATCAGAAAATTGCAAAATTTGCTTCTCTGGTTTCCTTGGTATCAGAGAGATTTTTGAAAAATATAAAATCCATTTTTCAACATTTATCTTATTTTTAAATTAATTAACACTCCAAAACTCAAAATAATTATAATAAAAATAATATAATTCAAAAAATCACCAAAATTGGTCCAAGTGCTTCTCTGGTCATTAGGAATGTCCCCTAATTTTCTTAAGGACAGAAACTTTCCCTTGGTCATGTTATTAAATTTTCCTTGAAAATCTCTATTTTCCACCAAAAATAATTATATAAATAAATTAAATACAGAAAAATCATATTTTCTCCTCTCATGTCTTTATTGACATATGAGTGAAGTCACATAAAAATTTCAAGTTCATTTGGGTTCAATTTAGTGAGTTATGAAATTATTAAGCTTAAAGGGTAAAATGGTAATTAAACTTTTAACCCTTAATTAAAACTTTAGGTTTAATAATAAATATCAACAAGTAAAATATTTGATCTTAATCTGATTTGGATGATTGAAATTTAAATAATTAAAGGGTAGAAATCCATTAAATAATTTTAAAATGATTAAACTTTAATTAAATAATAGATTAAATTTGGAGGAATAATAAATTGGAATTATTAAAATAAGGGATATTTATTAGGAAGAGATTTATTCTTTAATTTAAAAAATCCCTAAACTAATTATATCATTAATACTCAATTTTTAATTAAAATGATAACTCAAATTTAAAATATTAAAAGACTTAATTAAATTATTAAACTCTTTTGAAATTTCAATTAAAATTAAAAATAAAGTAAATTAAAGATAAATTAAATTAAAATTAAATTAAATTTAATAATTAAATTAAATTAAATTAAAACAAATTAAATTAAATTAAACTAAATTAAAATTAAATTAAATTAAATTAAATTTAATAATTAAATTAAATTAAATTAAACAATTAAATTAAATTAAATTAAATAATTAAATTAAATTAAATTAAATAATTAAATTAAATTAAATTAAATAATTAAATTAAATTAAATTAAATAATTAAATTAAATTAAACAATTAAATTAAATTAAATAATCAAATTAAAATTAAATCAAATCAAATTAATTAAACATCAAATCAAATTAAATCAAACTCAATCAAATTAAATTAAATTAAAACTCAATTAAAATTAAATTAAATTGAATTAAATATAACATCACCTAAGACATAAAGAATTCAAAATAAATTTAAAAGCAACTTGAACACTTATTCCAATTTAAACCCTTTAACTTAAATCAAATCATTTGAATACTAATTTACCCTTGAAAGCTTTGATTATTATAACTCCTAAATGGAACATCAAATGAAATGTTATCTCACTCATAGGATATTCAAATGTCCTAGTTCAATCGAGCAAGTTAACAAGACTTGAAAACCTCGGACGATCGATTCATTTATATAATTAAATTCATTTGGACTTAAAACAATCCTAGAAATATTGAAAAGATGTTTAAGATTCTTCTTAAGCACTTCCTCGATATGATAGGATATTTATAAGAACAATTGGACTTAATTGTCCTTTGATGAAGAAAATCGTCCTCAAGCAAAAACACAAAAGAACCTAGACGTCATAGGAGTTGACTAGTTATAGGATTAGGAATTTGGTAGAAAACCATAACCCTTCCCTTAGCTTTACTAGGAACTTGCTTAAATATTCTAATTGTGTTTTAAGTGCGGCTTGGGATGACGGGAAGACCCTCCGGGTACGCTTTTATTTTTATTGCAATTTGCTCTCTTGCAATTTACTTTCTTGCAATTTACTTTCTTGCAAATGTACTTTATTTTTCTTGCATGATAAAACAACAGTTGCATGAAAACCCACACCTTTAGGATAGTCCCTAAAACTGAAACCAAATTAAGTTAAAAGTCATTGCAAGATAAAATTCACCGCCACAACATTCCAAAATATAAAACAACTCAAAATTTAATCACGAAACGAGAACACAAAAACTACAATTGCAACTAAACTAAAACGTCTGTTGGATGATCGGGAATACCTCGGATGATGTAACCTACGTGTTGCTAACGGGATTTCCCACGGTCTAAATGAAAATGTGGAACTCATTCGGTTGAGTTTAGCAAATTCATACGGACTAAGTGAATCCGATAAAAATAATGATGCGGAAGGATGGAACCGTGGGATCTTAACCGGTGTCGTTATAATCAACTTTAAGATTTGTTTTAAATAAAACATAAAAAACACACGGAAATTAAGATTTTCTCTAAACCAAAACACTTTTCTCGACTCCTGATTTATGATTTCTAAAACTAAACCTCTGCAACAACCGAGGAGCTTGGAGCATGGTGGGCGGCACGGCCATCGTCGTCGGTAAAACTTGAACCTACTTCAGCAAAACTTTCCTAGAATTAAACAACGAAGCCATAGGACTTCGAGGTAGCTTGCACTAGTGCAACATAAATCCTCAACTCTTCGTTAGGCATTTGCATTGCAAATTAAGCCTCTAACCGGTCTTAGGATTCCGAGGTAGTCGTCAGATACGACAATAAACCCTCGCATCTTCTAGATCTATTTGTTTGATTTTATCATACAAATATAAGCACTAATTAATTAAAATTGGCGAGATTGAAATATCAAATAAACATTAGGACTTTCCTAAATTCAAGCCGAACAATAGGATAGTCGGGAAATTATCGAAGTTCACTTCGAATCGGTGATTTCTCCTACCTCTCTTCCTTTGGATTCACAAAACAAAATGTTCCAAAATTTAATCCATTCCCTATTGAAATTCCAAAATTCGATCTTTGAAAACCTTAAACTTTGAAATTCTTGAGAGCGAAATTATTGGTTATTATCGAGAGTTTTCTTAGGTGATTCCCGTCACTTAAGATGTAATTAACTATAGGGGCTTGCCCTTATAGGGAATTTTCAAGAACCCGAGGTAATATAAACCCTGTTTAATGTTTTCATATTAAGCGGGGAAACTTGTCGGCTTATAAAATTGGTTCGCGGACCAAACGGATGTCACTAATCTTCTAGTTTATTTAATCGAGCCCCACCATCAAGCGGTGTGTCTATCCTTAGGGATAGATACACGGTTTGTGGTGCGGTGCTCGTTTATATAAACTATTTGGGATGTGAGGTCGGTTTAATCTCATATCTTAAAACCTTCAAATTTAAAATTATTTTCAAAATCAAATACTACTTTTCAAATTATTTATTTTAATTAAATTAAAAATTCGCCGACAGATTTACGTTAGGCGACCCCTCTTCAAAATAAAACACGACCTAAAAATATGCCGACGGGATTTACGGCGACTCACGTGGGGAGAATTCCTCTCTCCATTATAATCGAATAATTAGCTTTCAAAAATCGGTAGTGTATCCATGTCCCTAATGGATCAAACTACCCTTCTTTCCGTTGGAATACTATGTTCATTTCTATCTTGAACAAGTATAGCCAACATTCTCTCGGATTTAGGAGCCGCTTGTTTAGACACCCCTAAACGAGAGAGGTTCCGAGATCCTTTTACCTCATTTACGAGGTGGGGTGGACCCCGATAGGTGTTAGTTTAGGAATGATCCTTCGAGTCGAGAAGTCTTGCTTAAGACTTTCTTTCCCTTTCCAACTCTGAATCGGATTCCTTACCTTCTCTACACCTTTGAACGTTCCGTTCTAAATAAACAAACCCTCTAATAAGTGATCCTTTTAACAAATGATAAATACATGAACAAAGAATGAGTTCGGACTCTTTTCAATTCCTTTCTTTTCGTCTCGAAGAAAAGAAGCATAACTTGGGACCGACAATCAGAATCTACCTTGCGAAATGGAAGCCCGAAGCCGATTTTCTCCTTCACCAACGGACTGGACTTCGCCGTACATAAGGATGAGCTGCCCGACAATGGGGTCATCCGATTTGGACGAGGATTTGAAAACACGAACGTCGAAGTCACCGACGTCTCCCTCTTTGCAGCTGACAAACAAGGTATACGAAGTCGAGGAACCATCGCTCGAGTTCGACCTTAGGTCGACCCGAGAGTTTCCTCCTGCAAAGGGTCCCGACTAGGAGAATGCTTGCCGTCCGCGGGAGGACCATTCTCACTACCCCCATCTGGTCTAGTTGTTTCGCACCTACCCCGACTTACGCCAAATCAAAGGGGAAAGAAATCCAGAACTATGGTAAACACTGTTACCGTGGAGGGTACGGATCTTCTGTAAGACCTTCGTCTTCGAAATCGGGTCCGGTTCGAAGATTCCGTCGCCGACAAAGACCCAAAGAAGAAATAGAAATAGAAGGATTGCCGGGAAGCCGGAGCTGCCGAGATTGCCTTCTGGAGGAAATTCCGGAAGTTGCCGAATATACACCGTTACCGGAATATACACCCTTGCCGACTACATACCACTTTTGGGAGGAAGCGGGTTCCATCCCCTCTCGTCGCGAGAGGATGAGGAGAATGTTCGAAAGATTGCTTTGCCGCATTACCACGACCCGCATACTACAACGATAGCCGCAAGAAAAGAACTAGAACTACGCCGTTTGCTCGACTGCAAACTTTGGTAGAAAAGCAAGCAAAGAAGGAAAATTGCCCCGTGTCGGAAATTCTACGAAGGATAGGACGGGTGCCAGTCAAATCCCGTCTTGGGCCCCGAGTAGAACCCGCCGTCATGATAGAAAAGCCAAGCAAGAGAATGAAGGCTAGCCCGCCTGTCGTAGTATCAGGGTTACAGATTAGGGAGGATACCACCTTCCAGCATTTGGCCGATAGACCATGCGGTCATAGACCTTCTGTTGCTAGAAGGATGGTGTGGCGCCCCACTACGGGGCGGTTGAGGCCGAAACGAGCAGCCCGAGAAAGAAAGTCTCGCCGGGAGGCTGGAATGCGAAGAAAGCGCTACTTGCGATGAAGGGGACTCGTGAAAAAAGGACCCGGCGACCATCGCATGACAACCACAAAGATACAAAGAAAGCTCCGTTAGAAGATGCCATGGAAAAGTTGAGAACCGACATCCGACGGTTGGCAAAAGAAAGAGAAGAAAAGTTCGGAGATGAGATCGACTCATCGGAATTCATGGACAACGAATATGCGAGAAATCAACATGGTTGAGACACGAGCTTCATCGGCTTCTCGAGGTGCTCCTGCGGCCGCGAAGAGAGGAGCCGGGCGATGAAGAGACGGCTTCGGGAAAAGGACGACACGATCGCTCGAATGGCGAAGAGGATGGAAGAGATGGCCATAGCTGCGGCCACTCTCCAAAGTCGAGTACAGACCACATAGAGAGACACCCCGGAAGTCATTCACATCGTAGACGGAGGGAAGGAGATTACATCCGTCAATGGGGATGACCGGTGAAAAAGGATACAACACGAAAGTATGATCCACGAAAAGGATATCAAGAACTTGGTAGAGCGGCGGAGTGCGAGAAGCCCTAGCACGATCGAAGAACGGGACATCTATTCGGACGGGTAGACCTTACCGGAAGAATTCGACGCTGTCCGATACCGAAGGGCTTCGTACCACCTCTCGTTTAAGACCTTCGATGGAAGCGGGAACCCCAGACGGCATGTTGCACACTTTCGTGCCGAGTTGTTGCAATGCGGCGGGAGCGATGCGCTACTCTTCCGACGGTTCGTTAGCGATCCGTCGGGAATCGCCTTTGGCGGGTATGCGGGAATTACCCGACGGATGCGTAAAGACATTCTCGGAGCTAGAGAGCCTCTTCATTAAGCGATTTGCGGAGCTCGGCACCACATCACTATAGGTGATTTAGTGGTAGAGAAACAAAGGCCGAATGAAACTCTAGTGGATTACATACTTCGATGGAGAAATTTAAGCATGAAGTGTGAACCACAATTCGCAAGAACAACATGCGATCGGCATCTTGCTTAAAAGCATTCACGGCCCGATAGCACTTCTCCTCGAGGGATTCACTATTAAGACTTTTGAGAAGTTGTTAAGCAAGGCCGGAAGCTTGCAAGAAGAGGCGAAGCAATTAAGTTTTGCCGACAAGACGGACAAGCGAGAAGCCGGTGAAGACTTTCGAAAAGAAATCCGGGGTCGTTGCGAGCGGTTGACAAAGGCAAACAGCCGATGCAAATACCACAGAACGGCCGCGGCAACCACAGCAAGATTACCGGCAACCCCGATCCGGCTATCGGTCGTCTCCGCGGTATGAACAACCGTCTCGTCCGCAACGTACATTGAGGGAGCTTCGAGCGAGAGAATATCCGTTCAAAAATGAAGCGATACCGAAGATGTTCCGTAGCTTAATGAAAACTCCGGATTTCCAGCTGCCGAGCCCGAAAGACCGGAGGAAGTCAACAAGAAAGGTGATCCCAACTTTTGCCCCTATCATCGGATGCTTGGGCACAAGATAGAAAAGCTGCATTACCTTCAAAAGTTGGCTCGACGACAACCTTCGGAAAGGAAATATAACAATCCCGAAGGAGTACATGAAGGAACCCCGAAAGGAGGTTCCGTCGATGTTATCTCAGCCGATCCCGTCATCCCGATAGATCCCTATGCAGCCGACGATGGATGGACTACCGCTGGACGAGATCTTCGAAGAAGATTTTAGACAACATCCGAACCGCTTCGGTGCGAGCTTCGATTCGAGTTCGAGACTCGTTAAGCCGGTATTATCACTTGCGATGGAAGAACCACCTCGACGAGGAGACAATCGAAGAGAAGAAGAAAATTGACGAAGAAGAGGGCCGAGACTCCTAAGGCTAGACTAGGGGCAGCTTATCCTAGGATAGTTGTTTCGATTCGGGGGAGAAATCCCTCGAACCTCGATTTTGTATGATTATCTGCTCACTTCGGTGGGATCATATAATGATAAGGGTGATGGCGTTGGCTACGTTTTGATTATTTCTAACGATTACGTAACTAGCGACAATCCGGGCGTCGATTTCGATACCAACAACAATTCTCGAATCATACAAGATCTCGACGATCAAAATGACGAAGAAGGCATCCATCGAGGAGGCTACGAGAGTTCGACGAAGCAACGGATCTATCGCGTGAGTTTCGAGGAGCTCCGGTTACGATAGAGTTAGAGCCTTCGGATTTGGAAGATAATCCGGAAGAGCCGGTCATTCCGATTCGGGAAGAGACACCGACAAACTCGACACTAGATTCGGAAGAAATTACGAAGTCGACCTAAGAAGTGGAAAAGTTCTACCTCCGAGAATGGGTCCAAAAGACGAAGGAAAGCGGTGGTTGTTCAAGAAGAACCAACCCCGGCGGAAGACATACCCGTTCGAGAAGAAGCCGAGACACATGGAAACAAAGTGGACTACAACGTGCTAGCCCATCTTAGGAAACTACCGGCCAAGCGAGCATTTACGATGCTCTCATCTTATCGAAAGGAGATGAGGGAAGCTCGATCGAGGCCTTACTTGATCCGGAAATTTGCTTAGCACAAATGGCCGGAGATTCCTTAGATGAGGTTTGCTCGTTAAAGGAACGACGAGGTGTTACCTTCACGGACAATGACCTACTACTTGGGACAGCGAGATCACGACCGACCGTTGTACATTTCGAGTTACAATTGGGAAGTTTACGCTCTCAGGAGTATTGGTGGATCCGGGAGCATCAATCAATATAATGAGTCTTCGAACGCTAGCATACTTGGAAATTGATGCTCGAGAGCTCGAGGCCGACAAAATGTTATTAAGAGGATTCAACCGGAAAGGAGAAAGAGCCCTCGGGTCAATAACGCTGCGATGAAAACCGGTGACTTAGCAAAGACAACCGCAAAATTTCATATAATCGATTCGAAACGTCGTTCAACGCTCTCTTGGGCCGACCATGGATACATGAAAACGAGGATGGTACCATCATCTCTACACCGAGTGCATCAAGTACTACGATGGAGGGGAACAATGCATCAAAGGCGACTTACAACCATTCTCCGTACATGAGATTGGAATCCATGAAGACGCGGCTTATTATGCACCGCCAAGAAAACAATCTTCTCAGGAGATACCGTAACAAATGAAGCAAAGAAAGTTCGAGGACAACGAAGAACCTGAAGTTCTAGTCCAACGATCACTCACCACTCCCTTCGGCGAGATGGTGAAGGTTTCTCCACAACTCGCATCCGAGGTCGAGGCGGGGACGAGGCCGTGGTAGAGACACTAGGACGATTGGACGAGAAGAAACCGGCCATCAATGTTGATTGGGAAGATAGTTACGAAGAGGAAAAAGAAATCAAGCAAGAAGCGGCAACAATAAGTCGAAAGAAGCCGCAATACAAGATCTCCCTCGAAGATGAAAAGAACGAAGAATACAAATCGATGTACGAGAAGATTAACCACTACGTACATACTATGACCCTAACTCCGATCCATTCTAATAAGATCGAGGGTATGGAGGTCAAAGAGGTACGTAGTGACGGTGCAAAGCCGATCAAATTCTACAGTGGTGCTTCTTCCTCCAAAACTGAAAATAATGTACAATTCGAAGATGTCACTTCATCAGAATTAATGGAATTACCTTTTGAGTGGTACTCTCCCGGTGTTCGAAATTTAATTCAACATGGTTTCTTACCTCGACAATGGACAAAAGGCCGATCACAACGTTTTGAAAAGTTATGGAATAACTCCGGCCGTCCTCCGATTCAAAGTATGGACTCGGATTCGGCACGGTAGGGTCGGTTGACGATGCTGAATTTTGCTTGGTTGTCACTTGCAAGTCCAATGAAAGCTGCATGGAAACTACGGACGAACTCGAAGATTTACAAATTGGAGACGCTCCACGAGTTCGAAGAAGAAATTAAATCCACGATAGATGAGTTAATGGAAGTTAACTTAGGTACTAGCGAAGAGCCTAGACCTACCTTTATTAGCTCCTTACTCGATAAAGAAGACTCGAAGAAATAATCGAGTTATTAATGGAATTTAAAGACTTGTTTTGCTTGGAGCTACGATGAAATGCCGGGATTAGCTCCGGAGGTTGCGGTCCATAAGCTAGGAGTGGATCCTACTACGTTCGGTCGGACGAGGTCCCGAGAAGAATGCGTCCAGAAATCGAACAACAAGTCATAGCGAAAGTTAAAAAGCTAATAGACGCTAAATTTGTCCGTGAAGAACAATACCCGACTTGGCTAGCCAATGTAGTGCCGATCGAAAGAAGAATGGTCGGATCGGAATTTATGTGGACTTCGGAGATTTAAACAAAGCATGTCCGAAAAGATGAATTCCCTCTACCGATTCCGGAGCGATGATCGATATTGCTTCGACACATGAAATATTCTCATTCATGGATGGATCTTCGGGATACAACCGAGATAAAAATGGCTCCGAGAAGATGAAAAGCTTACGGCATTCGAACGCCGATCGGAGTATTTTGCTTACACGGTGATGCCATTCGGAGCTGAAGAACGCGGGAGCGACTTACCAAAGAGCAATGACAAGAATTTTTGATGATCTCATCCACAATCAAGTCGAGTGCTACGTGGACGATGTCGTCATCAAAAGCAAAGTAAAGGAAAACCACCTGTATGATTTGAGAATTGTTTTTGAACGATTAAGACAATTTAACCTTAAGATGAATCCCTTAAAATGCGCCTTCGGCGTCACCTCGGGAAATTCTTAGGATTCGTTATCCAACATCGTGGAATTGAAATCGACCCGGAAAAGATTAAAGCTATCTTATAAATGCCACCTCCCAAAACCTTAAAACAACTACGATCTTTTCAAGGAAGGCTGGCATATCTTCGACGCTTTATCTCGAACACATCGAGGTAGGTGTACGCCTTTCTCGGCACTAGTTAAAAAGGACGCCAAATTTATTTGGGAAGAGAAATGCCGAGAAGGCCTTCGAAGACATTAAACAATATTTAATGACACCTCCTGTCTTAGCGACCCCGATCTCGGGTAGACCGGCGATACTTTACACCGCGGCTCTAGACGACTCCTCGGAGCCACTGTTAGCCAGGGTCGATGATGAGGGTAAAGAAAATGCTCTTTACTACTTAAGCCGTCGTTTACTTCCGACGGAAGTAAGGTATCCCGCAATTGAAAAGCATTGTTTGGCCACGATCTTCGCCGCTCAAAAGCTCGGGCACTACATGCTTTCTCATAAGGTCAACTTGATTTCGAAGCTTAATCCATTGCGATACTTGATGACTCGTCCAACACTTTCCGGCGGACTTGCCGGATGGTCGATGATATTATTGCAATTCGATATAACTTTCGTGCCTCGCGTGCCGTAAAGGGACAAGTCTTAGCGAGACTTCCTCGCGGCACACCCTTTGCGGGCGAATCTCCTCTCGATGACGATCGCCGGATGAACAAATAATGAACCTAGAAGACCTTGACGATCGACGTTGGGAATTATATTTTGACGGAGCATCTTCAGCACACAAAGACGAAGAATCGCAAGTGATAGTGCCGGTAAGGCGGGAATCGGGCTAATCTTTATAACACCGGAGCGGGGGATGTTAAGATACTCCTACCACTTGACGAGAACCGTGTACAAACAACGAAGCAGAATACGAAGCCCTCATAACGGGATTGGAATTAACCATTCGAATGGGGATAACGAGACATCAACATCTACGGGGATTCACGGTTAATCATTCGACGGATCGTCGGACAATACGGAATTTTTAAGCCAAGACTCGAACAATACTTCCGGTATGCCATACGGTTTGTTGGAACGATTCCAAATGTGACGATCTACAAAATTCCTAGAAAAGAGAATGCTTTAGCGGATGCTTTAGCCGTCTCGCAAAAGAATTTGCTCGTTTGCAAGATGAATCGGTGGAAGTGTCGGTTCACGGACGTCGAGGTCCTATCACGGCTCGACATAGACACAATACACAAATCGGCAAAGAAAAAGAATCGGTTGCGGTAGTGACGGAAAACACGAGAAGATTGGCGACGGCCATTGATGAACTACACCGCAAACGGGAAAGCTACCGGACGATAGGTCGGCGGCCCATCGGATCGAAAAGAACTCTGTCTTACGCATTAATAAACAACACATTATACGGAAGGTCTTTTGATCGAAAGTGGCTAAGGTGCTAAGCGGGTACGAGGCCGTGAAATTGTTAAAGAGGTGCATTCGGGACTGCTGTGGCGCTCACCGGTCGGGTCCAAGATGAAAATGAAAATTAAAAGACTAGGGTGCTACGGCCCTCGATGATGACCGAGCGCATGAAAATCGCCGAGAGGCGTCACCAATGCCGAGTGCACGGAGTGGTTCACACCGACCTCCGAATGTGCTACACCCGACAATTGCCTCGTGGCCATTTGAATGTTGGGGCACGGATATAGTGGGTCCGATAGAACCACCATCTTCAAAAGGACATCGTTTCATTCTTGCGGCTACGGATTACTTTTCCGAGTGGGCGGAAGCGAGTTCCACTTAGAGAAGTGAAAGCACACCACGTCTTGCGGTTTTCAAAAACCAAGTTGTCTACCTAGTTTCGGAGTGCTTTGCGCGGGATCATCTCGGATAATGGGTCGGCATTCGAAGCACACAAATCAACAATTTTGTCGGGAGACACGGAATCGGCTGGCGATACTCGACAATTTACTACCCGAGAGCAAACGGCCTCGGCGAGGCTTTTAATAAAACTCTCGTTCAAATCTTAAAGAAAACCTTGGACGATAATAAGAGAAATTGGCACGAGAAATTGTTAGAAGCCTTATGGGCCTACCGGACAACCTTCGGAACTCCTACTCGAAGCTACACCTTACGCTGCGGTGTATGGGTCCGAGGCGGTGTTACCTTTAGAGGTTCGGCTTCCTTCACTCGGAATTGCGGTTGCAAACAAGATCACGACGAAGAAAACGCCGGACTACGACTCGAAGAATTAGAAAGCTTGGAAGGAAAAGACTTGCAACACAACGGAATTTAGAACTATACCGAGCTAAGATGGTTCAAGCCCATGACAAGGCGGGTCCGCCCGAGAACCTTCGAAGTTGGTGACTTAGTTCTCGTTCTCGAGACCTATTCTTGCACACCGCAAGATAGGAGGAAAATTTGAACCCACTTGGGAAGGACCGTTTGTGGTTGAAGCGGTATACTCGGGAGGTTCCTACCGGCTAGTGAATTGCCGGGGAGAACGACATATGCTTCCGATCGACGGACGATACTTGAAAAAATATTACTGCTACTGATGTTTCGAAGGAATGAATTCTTCATTCCTAAGAAACACGGGTGAAGTAATTACTTGTGATTGGGTCCGAACCCAAAAATAATAAAATGTGCTAAGATAAATAAAATCATGATAATTAAGTTTTCCTTGTTTCCTTTTTCAAATCAAAATCTCTTCCCTCATTTTATCCTACTTCATTCCTATTAAATTTCAAAATATAAGAATAATAAAAAAATGTATCTTTAATAAACATTTTCTTAATGTTCTTGTTCTTAGTACGACCACGATCCTTTTCCTTGTCTTTTCGCGGGGAAATGTCGAACGGGCGGTTGGTCTTGAACTTTAAGAATGGCGTAAGCCTTGCACTCGATGAAAGAGGGTGAAAGATGGAGCGATAATCGAGATTGACTCGGATTTCGCACCGGCGGAGCCTACGATACGAGGAAAGTGAGCGGGTCCCGGTTAGCGAGAAGAGCTGCCCGGACGGAACGGTGATGAAAGTGGGTGGCCCAAGCCACCAATCCAACAACAAGAAAAGAAAAGCAAACACCGAAGAAGACAAGAAAATGAAGTCCGTAGTCGCTACGGCGGAGGGCGGGCTTGTCGGCGCCGCGCCGCGAGAGATTCGAAGTTCGGAGAGCTACTCTCACGGCCACGCAACGAAGAAATAAGAATCGCCGCATCCGTAAAATGTTAACAAAACTAGACTGCGGACCGGCGCGACGAGACAATTGCTAATGCCGGCACATACACTTCGAGGACACCGGTTCACCGGGAACACGAAGAAAGGAGGCCGGCTCTAGAATAACGAAAGAACCGGGGAGATCTCCGAGAAGATCGAAGGAAGAAGGCTACCACGCCACCGGATAGAATCACCGGCGGTGCATGACCTTGTTGCGGAAGCAACCCGGGGGATGTCCGACGGGCATCATCCACGAGGAGCCGAGGTATGCGAGGGGAACGTGAAGGGATTGAACCATATATCCCACAATATGTCACAAGGCCTCGCCATACGCGGATCATTCCGGAATACGAGCTGGAGAGAATGCGGAATGTTGAAAAGAAAACTTTCGAATACTTCGAGAGAATTAAAGGAAGAAGAATCAACATACTAGAAGGCCTCGAGCTACACACGACGTATTCTCGGAATATGAACAACGACAAATCGTGGATTGTATCCGAGATTTGAAGAGAATGGGCCGAGCGAGGCCGCACGAGGAAAACACATACTCGGAACCCCGGAGATGGATGCCGGGGAAAGGAAGAATCACTGATACAATGTGGATCTTGCTACGACTTTGCTGAAGACGAGAAGGGAAACCCACGGGGATACTCCGTCATGGGCGAGTGGATCCGATGCCATTAGTTATCAAGAGAATGGTAAAAAGATTGATAACATGGAGAGTGCTGCCGACGGTTGCATACCCAATAGGCTGCATCATCAACATCTACAAACGGGGTGTTGCATACCCCCGCATATTGATCACCACGACTTCGTCGGACCTTTACTGCACGGTCTCTTTCTTGAATGAGTGCAACATCATGTTCGGATCGACCTCCGGATAGCGAGGCCCGGGTGAGTTCCGAGGGCCGATAAAGATACCTTTACCGGTGGGTTCCGTCATGATGCTGCGAGGTAATGGAGCGAGATATCGCAAAGCATTGCATACCGGGGGTGCCGGTGGAGCGAATCTCGGTTACTTTCGGGAGGATGGACGACGGCAAAATACCTTACCATTTCCGACCGGACCCGAGCTAGAGAACCTCCGGCCTTACGAGGCTGTGAGTTACATGGGAAATATCACACCTCCAACGTACATCCAGCCGGCATCCTTGCCGAGGATGGCTTGGAAGGTGATGTTATTGACCATGTACCTCCTTATTCGGACATGGATTTTTTGACGGATGCTTCTTTGGATGAATCAACAAAGATCATACACGATCCGTTTTGAGTCTACATGGATTGTATGAAATATATTCCGGATCGAGTTGTACGACGTATTTTCAACATGATTGGAATGAAAGTGACCATGTCGCGTTTTTGGCCTTCACCTCTTTTGTGCAAATTGATTAGGAAACGCCATTAAAGTTAAATGAACTTCGAACAAAAGAACGAGAAAAGAAATAAAAAAAGAGAATAAAAGAAAACTTTCCTTAAATCTTAAAAAATGACAAACACTAAGTTCACATGAACATTAAATAAACAATAAAATAAAATTTGAACCATTAAAAGATAAACGAAATCAACACAAATCTCAAATTCCATCCTTCCAAACTTCGAAATCAAATTTCATCTTTACAAATTTCAAATCAAATCCTCGATCAAATTCCAAATCCAATCTCGATCAAGTTTCAAACTTGATCGTCCAAATTCAAATCAAATCTTAAATCAAATTTCAATCGAGTTCAAACTCATCCTTCTAAATTTCCAAAATTCCGAATTCAATCTTTCCAGGCTTCAAGTCTCAATCAAATTCAAATTCAATTTCTTCCAGATCTCGAATCAAATATCAATCAAATCAAAATTCAAACCTTTTGGGTCGAGGATTTTACATCCAAGTGCCTTTGCTTTAGGATCCTTTTCCTATTGCCTTTGAAATACATCAAATCAAACTCTTTTGGGTCGAGGATTTTACATCCAAGTTGCCTGTTGCTAGGATTCTTTCTCTACTGCATTGAAATACATCAAATCAAACTTTTGGGTCGAGGATTTTACATCCAGACTGCCTTGCTTTAGGATTCTTTCCTATTGCCTTTGAAATACATCAAATTCAAACTTTTGGGTCGAGGATTTTACATCCAGATGCCTTGCTTTAGGATTCTTCCCTGTGCACTGAAATACATCAAATTCAAACCTTTTGGGTCGAGGATTTTACATCCAGACTGCCTTGCTTTAGGATTCTTTCCTATTGCCTTGAAATACATCAAAATTCAAACTTTTGGGTCGAGGATTTTACATCCAAGCTACCTTTGCTTTAGGATTCTTCCTATTGCACTTTGAAATACATCAAATTCGAACCTTTTGGGTCGAGGATTTTACATCAAGTACCTGCTTGCTTAGGATTCTTTCCCTATTGCCTTTGAAATACATCAAAATTCAAACTTTTGGGTCGAGGATTTTACATCAAGCATATTGCTTCTAGGATCCTTTTCCTATTGCCTTTGAAATACATCGAATTCAAACTTTTGGGTCGAGGATTTTACATCAAGACTACCTTTGCTTTAGGATTCTTTCCCTACTGCATTGAAATACATCAATTCAAACCTTTTGGGTCGAGGATTTTACATCCAGACTGCCTTTGCTTAGGATTCTTTCCCTACTTGCCTTGAAATACATCAATTCAAACCTTTTGGGTCGAGGATTTTACATCCAAGACTACCTTGCTTTAGGATTCTTTCCCTACTGCATTGAAATACATCAATTCGAACCTTTTGGGTCGAGGATTTTACATCCGAGATTGCCTTTGCTTTAGGATTCTTTCCCTATTGCCTTTGAAATACATCAAATTCAAACCTTTTGGGTCGAGGATTTTACATCCAGAGTACCTTTGCTTTAGGATTCTTTCCCTACTGCCTTGAAATACATCAATTCGAACCTTTTGGGTCGAGGATTTTACATCCAAGACTGCCTTTGCTTTAGGATTCTTTCCCTACTTGCCTGAAATACATCAATTCGAACCTTTTGGGTCGAGGATTTTACATCCAAGACTTGCCTTGCTAGGATTCTTTCCTGTTGCATTTGAAATACATCAAATTCAAACCTTTTGGGTCGAGGATTTTACATCGAAGCTGCCTTTGCTTTAGGATTCTTTTCTGTTGCACTTTGAAATACATCAAATTCAAACTTTTGGGTCGAGGATTTTACATCCAAGGCTGCCTTTGCTTTAGGATTCTTTTTCTATTGCTTTGAAATACATCAAATCGAATTCCGGGGTTAAGGATTTTACATCCGAGACTGCATTGCTTTAGGATCATTTCCCTATCGCAATGAAATACATCAAAATCAAACTCTTGAGGTTAAGGATTTTACATCCAACACCGCTTTGCTGCGAGATCTCTTCTCATTGCAACGATTCAATCTAATCAATTCGATTTTCTTTCGAGGTTGGAGATGTTACATCTAAAACCTCAGAACTCCAATTTTAATTTCAAATCAAATCCCTCAAATTAATTTTGACAAAACTTCAATCTAAAAAAAAAAACACTCCAAGTTGAAATCTAAAACATAAATCTAAAACAAAATAAAATCTAAATCGAAATTCTCCCAGGTCATGTGATTTGGGATTCACCTCCTTTTCCTTTCCCCAGCGAGAGTTCAGGAATCTCCGGTTTCAGAGATATACTTGCTACTCCCCAGCGAAAACTTCTCTATTTCGTCCTAAGTTTGTCACTTGGATGTTTGTGTTGGTTTTGTTGATCGCTTCGGTCAACACCAATACGCGCGGTGTGCTCCGTCAGCTCACCACACCTATTGGGGGTCCATTTGTTGACCTCATTTTTGATGAGGTCTTCTCTTCTTCTCTTTAGTACTTAGGCTCCAGCCTTAGGCTTTTCCTTTGAGCTGTCTTAGAGGACTAGAATTGGGACCCACCTTTTAGAAATTCAAACCACTTCTTAACTCCCTGCAAACTCCACAAACTTGACTGTAGACCCCTAATCACCTAGAGGGTTGAAATCGAAATGTGGAAGTTTAAAGGATGAGTTCCTATAGGACTCTTTGGCCTTAGGACCGCTTACTGGGTGGCACTGGTGCAGTGAAGGGGCTGACTTACACTACACTTACACACTACATTTCCACACACTTCCTAAAACCACACCCATACCCAACTTAACCTCCGACTCATGTAAGTGATTCACATGGATGGTCCTTAACCCACAAGCCTTGGCTAAGAGGGTTAGGAACAACATAGTGAATGCCTCGAATGAGTCCTCTCATGGCTCATATGGGCTTGAAATGGCTTCATGGCTCAACCAAAATGATTTCTTTCCACCTAAATTCACCCAATCTTCAATTTCCCAAATTTTCAATTTTGACCCCGAGACCCTACACTACTAAACTACCCAAAACCCTTGAAATTACCCAAATTTTTGCAAAATTTCCAAATTACCCAAAATTTTCCAAAATCAATCCCAAACATCTCCACATCACTCAAATTGATCATCCATACCCAAAAATACCAAAGATTCCAAAAATACCCCCAATACCCTCCAAATAACCCAAAATACCCTTCTTGGCCTAAAAATCCAAAAATTCAAAAAATTCCCAGAAAATTCCAGAAAATCTCAAATATTCCCAATTTCATTTTGTCCAACTACACCATGGGCCAATTTTGTCAATTTACCCTACTTTTGTCAAAACCCCCAATTTGACCCATTTTAATCGAAAGTGAACCCGATGTCGAACCAAACCTACCCAATTGACCCCAATTTTGGTCCAATTCAATTCTAAACTTCAATTCAATATCCCCAATACCAATCTAGACCAAATCCAAGTCCAATTTGATTGACATTTGGATCCAATTCCACTTTTGACCTTAAGGCCCATTTTTTGACCTAAGCCCAGAACCTAACCCAAATGAACCCAAACCCCAAAAATCAAAGCCCAACCAAAGTCAAAACCTCTTTGAAACACTCCCATAAACACTTCTCAACAATAATTCTACATCAATTTCAACCCTAGCCCAACATTGGCCCAACTTGGCCCACTTGGACCTATATTGGCCCATTCACGAAAAGAATCAAATCCAACCCAATTCAAGCCCAAACTACCCCAAAT
>JAKZJZ010002037.1:0-21000 GCA_022702705.1 Papilionanthe hookeriana x Papilionanthe teres
TGTGTCTTCACAAATTTTATGCAGACTATCCATGTCAATTTGGGAATGAACTTGTCGTCCTTTTATAGAAATTAATATGTCGTCTTCTTCTAGACAAGTGAATTATTTTGCAAGTATTGCCAAAGCATCTGCTAAAGAAATCTCTCGTCTATGGATTGAGAAGAACGTTACATCAGAAATTTGTTAAAGCAGTTTTAGTGTGTAACGAGAATATTGTTCCAATCGAGGTTTTAAAGTCTTGTATTTACTTGTAATTTGATTGATAATCTATTGAGAGTCTCCATAAATATTAATATTTTTTATTTCCATTAGTATTGTCAACTTTAGACTCGTTATGAGCACTTCATATTCGGCATCATTATTCGTACACAGTTCAGCTAAATGATAGGAACATGGCTGGAGTAATAAAAATTAATCCTACTCCAGCTTTACCTGGTATAATTATATGTTTGTCTTTGTCA
The DNA here is from genome assembly GCA_022702705.1 of Papilionanthe hookeriana x Papilionanthe teres. Lineage (NCBI taxonomy): Eukaryota > Viridiplantae > Streptophyta > Magnoliopsida > Asparagales > Orchidaceae > Papilionanthe > Papilionanthe hookeriana x Papilionanthe teres. The sequence goes on from JAKZJZ010002037.1 coordinate 462, forward strand.
TTTCAAGTATTGGATGTAATGAGGAAAGATCTCAGAGTAATGCGGTATTGGATGTAAAATCCTTAACCTCAAGAGTTTGATTTTGATGTATTTTAGTGCAATAAGGAAAGAATCCTAAAGCAGTGCAGTCTTGGATGCAAAATCCTCGACCCAAAAGTTTGAATTTGATGTATTTCAGGTGCAATAGGGAAAGAATCCTAAATCGAGTGCGATCTTGGATGTAAAATCCTCGACCCAAAAGTTTGAATTTGATGTATTTCGAGTGCGATAGGGAAAGAATCCTAAAGCGATGCAGTCTTGGATGTAAAATCCTCGACCCAAAAGTTTGAATTTTGATGTATTTCGGTGCGATAGGAAAGAATCCTAAAGCGATGCGGTCTTGGATGTAAAATCCTCGACCCAAAAGTTTGAATTTGATGTATTTCGAGTGCAATAGGGAAAGAATCCTAAAGCGATGCGGTCTTGGATGTAAAATCCTCGACCCAAGAGTTTGAATTTGATGTATTTCAGTGCAATAGGAAAGAATCCTAAAGCAGTGCAGTCTTGGATGTAAAATCCTCGACCCAAGAGTTTGAATTTGATGTATTTCAATGCAATAGGGAAAGAATCCTATAGCAGTGCAGTCTTGGATGTAAAATCCTCGACCCAAGAGTTTGAATTTGATGTATTTCAGTGCAATAGGGAAAGAATCCTAAAGCAGTGCAGTCTTGGATGTAAAATCCTCGACCCAAGAGTTTGAATTTGATGTATTTCAGTGCAATAGGAAAGAATCCTAAGGCAGTGCAGTCTTGGATGTAAAATCCTCGACCCAAGAGTTTGAATTTGATGTATTTCAGAGTGCAATAGGGAAAGAATCCTAAAGCAATGCGGTACTTGGATGTAAAATCCTCGACCCAAGAGTTTGAATTTGATGTATTTCAGAGTGCAATAGGGAAAGAATCCTAAAGCAATGCGAGTCTCGGATGTAAAATCCTCAACCTCAAAAAGTTGATTTTGATGTATTTCGAAGGCAATAGGGAAAGAATCCTAAAGCAGTGCAGTCTCGGATGTAAAATCCTCAACCTCAAAAAGTTGATTTTGACTGAGATTTGATTTAAGATCTGGAAGATCGAATTTGAGATTTGAAATTTGACTGAGATTTGATTTAAGATCTGGAAGATCGAATTTGAGATTTGAAATTTGACTGAGATTTGATTTAAGATCCGGAAGATCGAATTTGAGATTTGATAGAGATTTGGAATCTGGAAAGATTGAATTTGAAATTTGGAAGGATGAGTTTGAACTCGATTGAAATTTGATTTAAGATTTGATTTGAAATTTGGAAGATCACATTTGAAATTTGATTGAGAATTTGATTTAACATTTATGTTGATTTTGTTTATCTTTTAATGATTCAAATTTTATTTTATCGTTTATTTAATGTTCATGTGAATTTGGTGTTTGTCATTTTTTTTAGATTTTTTTTTTAAGGAAAGTTTTCTTTTATTCTCTTCTTTTTATTCCTTTTCCGTTCTTTGTTCGAAGTTCATTTAACTTTAACGGCGTTTCCCAATCAATTTGCACAAAAGAGGTGAAGGCCAAAAATGTGACATGGTCACTTTCATTCCAATCATGTAGAAGATACATCATACATCTTGATCCGGAATATATTTCATAAAATCCATGTAAACTCAAAACGGATCGTGTATGATCTTTGTCGATCCATCCAAAGAAGCATCTCGTCAAAAATCCATGTCCGAATAGTGGGGTACACGGTCAATAACATCACCTTCCAAGCCATCCTTGGCAAGGATGCCGTATGGATGTACATTGGAGGTGTGATATTTTCCATGTAACTCACAGCTCGTAAGGCCGGAGGCTCTCTAGCTCCGAGTCCAGTCGGAAATGGTAAGGTGTCTTCTCGTCGTCCATCCTTCCGAAAGTAACCGAGATCCGCTTCACCGGTACTCCCGGTATGCAATGCTTAGCGATATCTCGCTCCGTTGCCCTTCGGTATCATGACGGAACCTACCGGTAATGGTATCTTTACCGGCCCTCGGAACTCACTCCGGGCCTCGCTATCCGGAGGTCGGATCCGAACATGATATTACACTCGTTCGGAGAAAGAGACCGTGCAGAAGGTCCGACAAAGTCGTGGTGATCTATGTGCGGGGGTATATAGTCACCCCGCTTGTAGATGTTAATAATGCAGCTATTGGGTATGCAATCCGCCGGCAGTACCCTCCATGTTATCAATCTCTTTACCATTCTCTTGATGACTAATGGCATCGGATCCACTCGCCCATGACGGAGTATTCCGGTGGGTTTCCCTTCCCGTCCTCCGCAAAGTTGTAACAGCATCCACATTGTATTGTGATTCTTCCTTTCCCCGGCATCCATCTCCGGGGTTCCGAGTATGTGTTTTCCTCAGGCGGCCCGCTCGGCCCATTATTTTCAAATCCCGATGCAATCCACGATTTGCTCATCGTTCATACTCCGAGAATACGTCCGTATGTAGCTCGAGGCCCTCCAAGTATATTGATTCTTCTGCCTCTAATTCTCTCGAAGTATTCAAAAGTTTTCTTCTGGACATTCTGTATTCTTTCTAACTCGTATTCCGGAATGATCTGTAGATGGCGAGGCCTGGTGACATATTGTGGGATATGCGGTTCAATTCCTTCACGTTCTCCCCGCATACCTCGGCTCCTCGGGGATGATGCTTGTCGGGACATCCCCCGGGTTGCTTCCGCAACAAGGTCATGCATCATCGGTGGTTCTATCCGGTGGCGTGGTAGCCTTCTTTCTTCCGATCTTCCGGAGATTTCCCCGGTTCTTTCGTCATCCTAGGAGCCGGCCTCCTTTCTTCGAGTTCCCGGTGAACCGGTGTCCTCGAGGTGTATGCACCGACATTAGCAATCTGTCTCGTCGCGCCGGTCCGCGGCTAGTTTTGTTAACATCTTACTGGATACGACGATTCTTATTTCTTCGTTGCGTTGTCGTGAGAGTAGCTCTTCGAACTTCTTGAATCTCCGTGGGCGCGGCGCCGACAAGCTCGCCTTCGCCGTAGCGACTACGTACTTCATTTTCTTATCTTCTTCAATGTTTGTCTTTCTTTTCTTGTTGCCGGATTGGTGGCTCGGGCCACCCACTTTCATCACCGTATGTCCGGGCAGTTCTTCTCGGTCAACCGGGACCCGGCTCACTTTCCTCGTATCGTAGGCCCGCCGGTGCGAAATCCGAGTCAATCTCGATTATCGCTCCATCTTTCACCCTCTTTTCATCGAGTGCAAGGCTTACGCCATTCTTAAAGTTCAAGACCAACCGCCCGCTCGACATTTCCCTGCGAAAAGACAAGGAAAAGGATCAGGGGCTGTACTAAGAACAAGAACATTAAGAAAATGTTTATTAAAGACATTTTTTTTTATTATTCTTATATTTTTAAACTTAACAGGAATGAAGTGGGATAAGATCAGGAAGGAGATTTTGACTTGGAAGAGAAAACAAAGAAAACTTTATTATCAGGATTTTATTTATTTTAGCACATTTTATTATTTTTGGGTTCGGACCCGATCATAAGTAATCACTTCACCCGTGCTTCTAGGGATGGAAAGTTCATTCCTTCGAAACATCGGGTAGCGTAATACTTTTTCAAGTATCGTCCATTGATCGGAAGCATATATCGTTCTCCTTGCAGCTTCACTAGCCGGTAGGAGCCTCCGAGTAGACTCGCCTCAACTACAAATGGTCCCTCCCAAGTGGGTTCAAATTTTCCTCCTATCTTGCGGTGTGGAAGAATAGGTCTTCGAGAACGAGAACTAAGTCACCAACTTTAAAGGTTCTTGGGCGGACCAGTTTATCATGGGCTTGAACCATCTTAGCTTGGTATAGTTCTAAATTTTGTTGCGCTGCAAGTCTCTTCTCTTCCAGGCTCTCTAATTCTTCGAGTCGTAATTTGGCGTTCTCTTCGTTGTGATTTTATTTGCAATCGCAATCTCGAGTGAAGGAAGCTGGACTTCTAAGGGTAACACTCGCCTCGGACCCATACACCGGAGCGTAAGGTGTAGCTTCGAGTAGGTGTTCGAAGGTTGTCCGGTAGGCCCATAAGGCTTCTAACAACTTCTCGTGCCAATTTCTCTTATTATCGTCCAAGGTTTTCTTTAAAATTTGAACGAGAGTTTTATTAAAAGCTTCAAAGAAGGCCGTTTGCTCTTGGGTAGTAAATCGTCGAATATCGCCGGCCGATTCCATGTCTCCCGACAAAATTGTTGATTTGCGTACTTCGAATGCCGACCCATTATCCGAGATGATTCGCGCGGCACTCCGAAACGGTAAACAACTTGGTTCTTGAAAAATTGTAGTACGTGATGTGCTTTCACTTCTCTAAGTGGGACTGCCTCTGCCCACTTGGAAAAGTAATCTGTAGCCGCAAGAATGAAGCGATGTCCTTTTGGCGACGGTGGTTCTATTGGACCCACTATATCTGTGCCCCAACATTCAAATGGCCACGATGCAATTGTCTGGATGTAGCACATTTGGAGGTTGGTGTAGAACCACTCCGTGCACTCGGCACCGATGACGGCTCTTGGCGATTTTCATGCGATCGGTCATCATCGAGGGCCGTAGTACCCTAGTCTTTTAATTTTCATTTTCATCTTCGGACCCGACCGGTGAGTGCCACGAGTCCCGAATGTATCTCTTTAACAATTTCACGGCCTCGGACCCGCTTAGGCATCTTAGCCACATTTTATCGAAAGACCTTCCGTATAATGTATTGTTTATTAATGCGTAGGACGGAGTTCTTTTCTTGATCCGATGGGCTAACGACCTATCATCCGGTAGTTTTCCTGTCTGCAGGTAATCCATTAATGGTTGTCGCCAATCTTCTGTATTTTCTGTCACTGCTGCGATTGATCCTTTTTCCTTTTCTGATTTGTGTATTATGTTTATGTCGAGCTGTGACAGGATCTGACGTCCGTGAACTGACACTTCCACTGATTCATCTTGTAAGCAGGCAAATTCTTTTGCGAGACGAGCTAGCGCATCCGCTAAAGCGTTTTATTTTCTGGGAATTTTGTAGATCGTCACATTCGAATCTGTTCCAACGAATTGTATGGCATACTCGGAAGTATTGCTCGAGTCTTGGTTTTAAAATTCCGTATCGTCCGGCGATCTCTTGAATGATTAACCGTGAATCCCCGTAGATGTTGATGTCCGTTATCCCCATTTGAATGGTTAATTCCAATCCCGTTATGAGGGCTTCGTATTCCGCTTCGTTGTTTGTACACGACTCGTCAAGTGGTAGGAGTATCTTAACATCCCCCGCTCCGGTGTTATAAAGATTAGTCCGATCCCCGCCTTATCGAGCACTATCACTTGCGATTCTTCATCTTTATGTGTCGAAGATGCTCCGTCGAAATATAATTCCCAACGTCGATCATCATGGTCTTCTAGGTTCATTATTTGTTCATCCGGCAAATCGTCATCGAGAGGAGATTCCGCCGCAAAGGGTGTGCCGCGAGGAAGTCCGCTAAGACTTGTCCCTTTACGGCACGAAGAGGCACGAAAGTTATATCGAATTGCAATAATATCATCGACCATCCGGCAAGTCCGCCGGAAAGCGTTGGACGGGTCATCAAGTATCGCAACGGATTAAATTTCGAAATCGGGTTGACCTTATGAGAAAGCATGTAATGCCCGAGCTTTTGAGCGGCGAAGATCGTGGCCAAACAATGCTTTTCAATTGCGGGATACCTTATTTCCGTCGGCGTAGAACGACGGCTTAGGTAATAAAGAGCATTTTCTTTACCCTCATCATCGACTCGGCTAACGAGGCTCCGAGAGAGTCGTCTAAAGCCGCGGTATAAAGTATTAGCGGTCTCCCCGAGACCGGGGTCGCTAAGACAGGAGGTGTCATTAAGTATTGTTTAATGTCCTCGAAGGCCCTCCGGCATTTCTCTTCCCAAATAAATTTGGCGTCCTTTTTAACTAGTGCCGAGAAAGGCCGACACCTACTCGACGAGTTCGAGATAAAGCGTCGAAGATATGCCGGCTTCCCTTGAAAAGATCGTAGTTGTTTTAAGGTTTTGGGAGGCGGCATTTCTAAGATGGCTTTAATCTTTCCCGGGTCGATTTCGATTCCATGATGTCGGACAACGAATCCTAAGAATTTCCCAGAGGTGACGCCGAAGGCGCATTTTAAGGGATTCATTTTAAGGTTAAATTGTCTTAATCGTTCGAAAACAATTCTTAAATCATACAAGTGGTTGACCTTTACTTTGCTTTTGATGACCACATTGTCCACGTAGCATTCGACTTGATTATGGATGAGATCATCAAAAATTCTTGTCATTGCTCTTTGGTAGGTTGCTCCTGCGTTCTTCGATCCGAATGGCATCACCGTGTAAGAATATACTCCGATCGGCGTTCGAATGCCGTAAGTTTTTCATCTTCCGGAGCCATTTTTATCCGGTTGTATCCCGAAGATCCATCCATGAACGAGAATATTTCATGTGTCGAAGCAATGTCGATCATTAATTCCGGGATCGGTAGAGGGAATTCATCTTTCGGGCATGCCTTGTTTAAATCTCTGAAATCCACACAAATTCTGATCTGACCATTCTTCTTCCTGACTGGTACCACGTTGGCTAACCAAGTCGGGTATTGTTCTTTACGGACAAATTTAGCGTCTATTAGCTTCTTAACTTCAGCTATGACTTGTTGTTCGATTTCTAGACGCATTCTTCGGGACCTCGTCCGATCGGAACGTAGCGAGGATCCACCCCTAGCTTATGGATCGCGACCTCCGGAGCTAAACCCGGCATCTCATCGTAGCTCCAAGCAAAACGAGTCTTTAAATTCCATTAATAACTTGATTATTTCTTCCGAGTCTTCTTTATCGAGTAAGGAGCTAACAAAGGTAGGTCTAGGCTCTTCGCTAGTACCTAAGTTAACTTCCGTTAACTCATCTATCGTAGATTCGATTTCTTCTTCGAATTCGGTGGAGCGTCTCCAATTTGTAAATCTTCGAGTTCGTCCGTAGTTTCCATGCAGTTTTCATTAGATTCGCAAGTGACAACCAAGCAAAATTCAGCATCATCAACCGATCCTATCGTGCCGAATCCGAGACCATGCTTTCGAGTCGGGTGGACGACCGGAGTTATTCCATAAATTTTCAAAACGTTGTGATCGACCTTTTGTCCATTGTCGAGGTAAGAAACCACGCCGAATTAAATTTTGAACACGTGGAGAGTACCATTCAAAAGGCAATTCCATTAATTCCGATGAAGTAGCATCTTCAAGTTGTACATTATTTTCAGCTTTGGAGGAAGGAGCACCACGGTAGAATTTGATGGGTTTTGCTCCACCGCTACGTACCTCTTTCGACCTCCATACCCTCAATCTTATTAGAATGGATCGGAGTTAGGGTCATAGTATGTACGTAGTGGTTAATCTTCTCGTACATCGATTTGTATTCTTCATTTCTTCTCATCTTCGAGAGGGATTCCGAATTGCGGCTTCTTCCGACTTATTGTCGTCGCTTCTTGTTTGATTTCTTTTTCTTCTTCGAAGTATCTTCCCAATCGACATTGATGGTCGGTTTCCTCCGTCCAATCGTCCTAACGTCTCTACCACGACCTCGTCCCCGGCCTCGACCTCGGATGCGAGTTGTGGAGAAACCTTCACCATCTCGCCGTAAGGGAGTGGTGAGTGATCGTTGGACTAGAACTTCGGGTTCTTCGTTGTCCCAAATTTCCTTTGTTTCATTTGTTATGGTATCTCTGGAGAAGATCGTCTTCTTCGGTGGTGCATAATAAGCCGCATCTTCATGGATTCCGATTTCATGTACGGAGAACGGTTGTAAGTCACCTTTAATACACTCGTTCCCCTCCGTCGTAGTATTTGATGCACCGATGCAGAGATGATGGTACCATCCTCGTTTTCATGTATCCATGGTCGGCCCAGTAGAGCGTTAAACGACGTTTCTGAATCAATTATGTGAAATTTCGCGGTTGTCTTTGTTAAGTCACCGGTCTTCATTAGCAGTGTTATTGAGCCGAGGGCTCTTTCTCCTTTCTGGTTGAATCCTCTTAATAACATTTTGTCCGCCTCGAGCTCGCGAGCATCAATTTCCAAGTATGCTAGCGTTCGAAGATTCATTATATTGATTGATGCTCCCGGATCCACCAATACTCCGGAGAGTGTAAATTTTCCGATTAGTAATCGAAATGTACAACGGTCGGTTGTGATCTCGATCGTTCCAAGTAGTAGGTCATCGTCCGTGAAGGTAACACCTCGTTGTTCCTTTAACGAGCAAACCTCATCTAAGGAATCTCCGGCCATTCGAGCTAAGCAAATTTCCGGATCAAGTAAAGCCTCGATCGAGCTTCTCTCATCTCCTTTCGATAAGATGAGAGCATCATAAATGCTTAGTTTGGCCGGTAGTTTCCTAAGATGGGCTAGCACGTTGTAGTCCACTTTATTTTCATGTGTCTCTGCTTCTTCTCGAATGGGTATTTCTTCTGCCGGGGTTGGTTCTTCTTGAACAACCACCTGCTTTCCTTTGTCCTTTGGACCCATTCTCGGAGGTAGAACTTTTCCACTCCTTAAGTTGACTTCTGTAATTTCCTCTGAATCTATTGTTGAGCTTGTCGGTGTCTCTTCTTGAATCGGAATGACAGGCTCTTCCGGATTAGCTTCGCAGTCCGAAGGCTCTAACTCTATCGTGATCGGAGTTCCTCGAAACTCGCGAATAGATTCGTTGCTTATCGAACTCTCGTAGCCTCCTTGATGGATGTCTTCTTCGTTATTTTGCTCGTCGAGATCGTGTATGATTCGAGAATTGTTATTTGTATCGAAATCGACGTCCGGATTAGGTCGATTGTCGCTAGTTACGTAATCGTTAGAAACAGTCAAAACGTAGCCAACGCCATAACCCTCATCATTATAAGATCCCACCGAAGTGAGCAGATAATCATACAGAGTCAAGGGTTCGAGGGATTTCTCCCCCGAATCGGAAACAACTATCCTAGGATAAGCAGCCCCTAGTCTAGCCTTAGGTGCCTCAGTCTTCTCTTCTTCGTCAATTTTCTTCTTTTCTTCAATCGTCTCCTGTTGAGGTGGTTCTTCTATCGCAAGTGATAGTACCGGCTAACGGTGTTTCGAACTCCGAATCGAAGCTCGCACCGAAGCGGCTTGGTTGTTGTCTAAAATCTTTTTCGAAGACCTCGTCCAAGCGGTAGTCCATCCATCGTCGGCCGTATAGGGATCTATCGGAATCGATGGGATCGGCCGAGACAACATCGACGGAACCTCCTTTCCGGGGTTCCTTCATGTACTCCTTCGGGATCGTTATATTCCCTTTCCGAAGGTTGTCATCGAGCCAACTTTTGAAGGTAATGCAATCTTCTATCTTGTGCCCAAGCATCCGGTGGTAAGGGCAAAAGTCGGGATCACCTTTCTTGTCGACTTCTTCCGGTCTCTTAGGCTCCGGTAGTTGGAAATCCGGGGTCTTCATCAAACTCGCGGAACATTTTCGCACCGCTTCATTCTTGAACGGATATTCTCCGCTCAAAAGCTCCCTTAATGTACGTTGCGGACGAGGTGGTTGTTCATATCGCGCAGATGACCGATAGCCGGGCCGGGTTGCCGGTAATTCCGTTGTGGTTGCTGCGGCCGTTCGGTGGTATTTGCATCGGCTGCTTGCCTTTGTCAACCGCCGCAACGATCCCGGATTTCTTTTCAAAAGTCTTTACTGAGCTTTTGTTTATCCGTTTTATCGGTGAAACTTAATTGCTTTGCCTCCTCTTGCAAGCTTCCGGCCTTGCTTAACAACTTCTCGAAAGTCTTAATAGTAAATCCCTCGAGGAGAAGTGCTATCGGGCCATGGATGCTTTTTAGTAAAATGCCGATCGCATGCTCGTTCTTGTAATCGTGGCTCACACTTCATACTTAGGTTCCTCCATCGAAGTATGTAATCCACCAAAGTTTCATTCGGCTTTTGTTTCTCTACCACTAAATCACCTATAGTGATGTGGTGGTGAGCTCCGGCGAATCGCTTGATGAAGAGGTTCTCTAGCTCTGAGAACATCTTCACCGAACCATTTGGTACTCCGCATACCGGCCGAAGGCGATTCCCGACGGACCGCCGACGAACCGTCGGAAGAGTAATGCATCGCTCCCGCCGCATTGCAACAACCGGCACGAAAGTGTGCCACATGCTCATCGGGGTTCCCGGTCCGTCGAAGGTCTTGAACGCAGGTGGTACGAAGCCTTTCGGGTATCGGACGGCGTCGACTTCTTCCGGGTAAGGTCTACCCGTCCGAATGGATGTCCCGCTCTTCGATTGTGCTAAGGCTTCTCGCACTCGCCGTTCCACCAAGTTCTTGATATCCTTTTCGGGAATCATACTCGTGTTGTATCCTTTTTCAGTCGATCATCTCCATTGACGGACGTAATCTCCTTTCCTCCGTCTACAATGTGAATGACCTCTCGGGGGTGTCTCTCTATGTGGTTGTACTCGACTCGGAGAGTGGCCGCAGCTACGGCCATCTCTTCCATCCTTTTCGCCATTCGAGCGATCGTGTCGTCTTTTCCCCGAAGCCGCCTTCTCATCGCTCCGGCTCCTCTCTTCGCGGCCGCAGGAGCACCTTGCGAAGCCGATGAAGCTCGTGTCTCAACCATGTTGATTTCTCGCGTATTCGTCGTCCATGAATTCCGATGAATCAATCTCGTCTCCAAACTTTTCTTCTCTTTCTTTTGCCAATCGTCGGATATCGGTTCTCAACTTTTCCATGGCATCTTCTAGCGGGGCTTTCCGTGTGTCTTCGTGGTTGTCGTGCCAATAGCCGCCGGGTCCCCTTCTCACGAGTCCCCTTCATCGCGGTAGCACTTTCTTCGCATTCAAGTCTCCCGGCGAGACTTTCTTTCTCGGCCGCTCGTTTCAATCTCAATCGCCCAGTAGTGGGACGCCATACCATCCTTCTAGCAGCAGAAGGTCTAAGACCGCATGGTCCGTCGGCCAAATGCTCGGAAGGTGGTATCCTCCTTAATTTGTAATCCCGAGACGACAACGGGCGGACTAGCCTTCATTCTTTTACTCGGCTTTTCCGTCATGATGGCGGGTTCTACTCGGGGCCCAAGACGGGATTTGGCCGGCACCCGCCCTATCCTTCGTAGAATTTCGATACGGGCGCTTTTCCTTCTTTGCTAACTTTTCTACCAAAGTTTGCAATCGAGCAAACGGCGTAGTTCTAGTTCTTTTCTTGCGGCTATCGTTGTAATATGCGGGTCGTGGTAATGTGGCGACAATCTTGCGAATATTTTCTTCATCTTCTGCGGCGGAGAGGGGATGAAACCCGCTTCCTCCCAAGAGTGGTATGTATTCGAGCGGCGGTGTATATTCTGACAGTTCCGGAATTTCCTCTAGGAAGGCAATTTCAGCGGCTCCGGCTTCTCTAGCGATCCTTCTACTTCGTTTCTTCTTTGGGTCCTTGTCGGTGACGGAATCTTTGAACCGGACCCGATTTCGAAAACGAAGGTCTTACAGAAGATCCGTACCCTCCACGGTAACGAGTCCATCATAATTCCGAATTTCTTTCCCCTTTGATTTGGCAAAAGTCGGGGTAGGTGCAGAAACAACTAGACCAGTGGGGGTAGTAAGAACGACTCCTTCGCGGACAGCAATATTCCTCTTAGTCGAGATCCTTTGCAGAGGAGAGAATTCTTGGGTCGACCTAAGGTTGAACTCGAGCGGCGGCTTCTCGGCTTCGTATACCTTGTTCATCGGTGCAAAGAGGGAGACGTCGGTGATCTTGACGTTCGTGTTTTCAAATCCTTGTCCAAATCGGATGATTCCATTGTCGGGCAACTCATCCTTATGGACGGCGAAGTCCAGTCCATCGGTGAAAGAGAAAATCCGCTTCGGGGCTTCCATTTCACGCAGGTAGATTCCGGTTGTCGGTCCCAAGTTATGCTTCTTTTCTTTAGGACGAAAAGAAAGGAATTGAAAAGAGTCCGAACTCATTCTTGTTCATGTATTTATAAGAAGGAATCACTTATTAAAAGAATCACTTATTAGAGGGTTTGTTTATTTAGAACGGAGTGTTCAAAGGTGTAGAGAAGGTAAGGAATCCGAATCGGAGTTGGAAAGGAAAAGAGAGTCTTAAGCAAGACTTCTCGACTCGAAGGATCACTCCTAAACTAACACCTGTCGGGGTCCACCCCACCTCGAAATGAGGTAAAAGGATCTCGGAACCTCTCTCGTTTAGAGGTGTCTAAACAAAGTGGCTCCTAAATCCGAGAGAATGTTGGTTATACTTGTTCAAGGTGGAAATGAACATAGTATCCCAACGGAAAGAAGGGTAGTTTGATCCATAAGGGACATGGATGCACTACCGATTTTCGAAAGCAGAATTGTCTGGTTAGAATGGAGAGAGGAACTTTCCTCAGCGGAGTCGCCGTAAGTTGTCGGCATATTTTTAGGTTTGTGTGTCGTATTTTTGAAAAGGGGTCGCCTACGTAAATTGTCGGTGAATTTTTAATTTAATTTAAATATAGATATAATTTAGAAAGTAGTATTTGATTTTTGAAAATAATCTTAAATTTGAACATTTTAAGATATGAAATCAAACCGATCTCACATCCCAAATAGTTTATACAAACGAGCACCGCATCACAAACCGTGTATCTATCCCTAAGAATAAACACACCGCTTAATGATGGGGCTCGATTAAATAAACTAGAAGATTTCATGACATCCGTTTGGTCCGCGAACCAATTTTATAAGCCGACAAATTCCCTCGCTTGATATGAAAACATTAAACAGGGTTTATATTACCCGGGTTCTTTAAAATTCCCTATAAGGGCAAGCCCCTATAGTTAATTACATCTTAAGTGACGGGAATCACCTAAGAAAACTCTCGATAATAATCAATAATTCTGCTCTCAAGAATTTCAAAGTTTAAGTTTTCAAAGAATTAAATTTTTGAATCTCAATAGGGAATGGATTGAGTTTGGAACATTTTATTTTGGGAATTCAAAGGAAGAAAAGTAGGAGAAATTACGGATTCGAAGTGAACTTCGATAATCTCCCGACTATCCTATTGTTTCGCTTGGATTTAGGAAAGTCCTAATGTTTATTTAATGTTTTAATCTTGCCAATTTTAATTAATTAGGGCTTATATTCGTATGATAAAATCATACAAAAAGCCTCGAAGATGTGAGGGTTTATGTCGTATCAGACGACTACCTCGGAATCCTAAGACCGGTTAGGGCTTAATTTGCAATGCAAATGCCTAAAGAAGAGATGAGGATTTATGTTGCACTAGGAAAACTACCTCGAAGTCCTATGGCTTTGTTGTTTAATTCTAGGAAAGTTTTGCTGAAGTAGGTTCAAGTTTTGCTGGCGACGATGGTCGTGCTGCCCACCATGCTCCGAGCTCCTTGTTGTTGCAGAGGTTTAGTTTTAGAAATCATAAATCGTGATGAGAAAAGTGTTTTGGTTTAGAGAAGTCTTAATTTCCAAGTATTTTTTGTGTTTTAATTAAAATAAATCTTAAAGTTGATTATAACAACACCGGTTAAGATCCCACGGTTCCATCCTTCCGGCATCATTATTTTTATCGGATTCACTTAGTCCAGATGAATTTGCTAAACTCAACTGAATGAGTTCCACACTTTCATTTAGACCGTGGGAAATCCCGTTAGCAACACGTAGGTTACATCATCCGAGGTATTCCCGATCATCCAACAGAACGTTTTAATTTTAGTTGTAATTGTAGTTTTGTGTTCTGTTTGTGATTAAATTTTGAGTTGTTTTATATTTTGAAATGTTGTGGAGGTGAATTTTATCTTGTAGTGTCTTTTAATTTAGTTATGGGTTTCAATTTTGGTTTCTGTCCTAAAGGTGTGGGTTTTCATGCAACTGTTGTTTATCATGCAAGAAAAATAAGTGCGATGCGATGAAATAAATTACCGTAAAGTAAATCGCAATAAAATAAAAGCGTACTCGGAGGATCTTCCCGTCATCCCAAGCCGCACTTAAAACACGCTTAGAATATTTAAGCAAGTTCCTAGGTAAAGCTAAGGTAAAGGTTATGGTTTTCTACCAAATTCCTAATCCTATAGTCTAGTCATTTCCTATGACGTCTAAGTTCCTTGTGTTTTTGGTTCGAAGACGATTTTCTTCATCAAAGAACAATTAAGTTCGATTGTTCTTATAAATATCCTATCATATCGAAGAAGTGCTTAAAAAGAATCTTAAACATCTTTTCAATATTTCTAGGATTGTTTTAAGTCCAAATGAATTTAATTATGTAAATGAATCGATCGTCCGAGGTTTTCAAGTTTTGTTAACTTGCTCGAGTGAACTAGGATATTTGAATGTCCTATAAGTGAAGTAACATTTCATTTAATATTCTGTTTAGGAATTATGATAACTAAAGCTTTTGAGGGTAAATTGGTGTTCAGATGGTTTGTGATTTAGCTTAATTTCAATTGAAGGGTTTAAATTTGGAATAGTGTTCAAGTTATTTTAGGCTTATTTCTTTATATCTTAGGTGAGGTTATTTAATTCAATTTAATTTAATTTAATTTAATTTAATTCAATTTAATTCAATTTAATTTGATTTGATGTTACATTGAATTAATTTGATTTAATTTGATTAATTAATTTTTATTTAATTTGATTTAATTTAATTTGATTCAATTTATTTAATTTAATTTAATTTTTAATTTAATTTAATTTAATTTAATTTAATTTAATTTAATTTAATTTAATTTAATTTAATTTAATTTTTAATTTAATTTAATTTTTAATTTAATTTTTTAATTTGATTTAATTTGATTTAATTTAATTTTTAATTTAATTTAATTTAATTTTATTCATTTTAATTTTAATTAGAGAATTCAATTATTTAATTTTAGTTTAATGATTAAGTCTTTTAATATTTCAAATTTGAATTATCATTTCAATTAGGAATTAAACATTAATGAAATGATTAATTTAGGGATTTTTTTTAAATTAAAGAATAAATCTCTTCCTAATAATATCCCTATTTTAATAATTCCAATTTTATTATTCTTCCAAGTTTAATCAATTATTTAATTAAAGTTTAATCATTTTAAATTGCTTAATGGGTTTCTACCCTTCAATTATTAAATTTCAATCATCCAAATCAGATTAGGATCAAATATTTTACTTGTTAATTTTTTTATTAAACCTAAAATTTTAATTAAGGATTAAAAGAAATTTAATTACCACTTTACCCTTTAAGCTTAATAATTTCATAACTCACTAAATTGAACTCAAATGAACTTGAAATTTTTATGTGACTTCACTCATATGTCAATAAAGACATGAGAGGAGAAAATGTGATTTTTCTGTATTTAATTTACTTATATGATTATTTTTGGTATAAAATAGAGATTTCCAAGGAAAATTTAATAACATGACCAAGGGAAAGTTTCTGTCCTTAAGAAAATTAGGGGACATTCCTAATGACAAAAGGACCACTTGGACCAATTTTTGTGATTTTTTGAATTATATTTTATTTATTAGAATTATTTTAAGTTCTGGAGTATTAATTAATTTAAAAATAAAATAAATGTTGAAAAATGAATTTTATATTTTCCAAAAATCTCTCTAATATCAAGGAAATCAGAGAAGAAAATTTTGCAATTTTCTGATCTTTCTATGATTTATTACAATTATTTTAGTGAAAATGCTAGAAAATACATTTTTTAATTTTAAAATTACCCTAGGGCATTAAAAATTAATATCTCACCAAATAGGCCTAAGAAAAATATGGGGTTTGTTCCTAAGTGATTAAAATTCAAAATGTGACATTTTGGTGAATTTTATTATTTTTGTGATTTTTATTATTTTTTAATTATTAAAAATATTAAAATAATATTAAAAATCAACTTTTTTAGAAAATTGAAATTTTAATTTTCTTAAATTCCCCTGATATCAGAGAGGCTCCAAAACCAATTTGGTGAATTTTTGAAAGAGATTTTGAAAGTTATGAATTTTTAAAGTTTAAAATGACTAAATGGCTTAATCAACCCATTTAATAGGGCTAACCAAGTCCAATTGACTTCAAATTTTTATGGTGGGTTCCTCTGATCCTAAAGGTCAATGAAGAATTGATTTCAAGTCAATTTGATGTATGGTTAACTCTAATTAATTAGGGGTCTATTTTGGATGTTTAAGCCAATTAGGGTTATCTTAAGTGAATTAACTCCAAGTCCTATTTTTCCTAGTGGTTCTCCGGTCATAAGGAACATCACCAAATTTTCCTAGAATTTATTTCACAACATGCTGATTTTTGGAATTAAAATAATCAAAACAGCAACATGCATTTGAAAAATAAATAACTTTTCATAGGGATGACCTTTGACTTTGGAAAATTCAGGGAATGTTCCCAAACTTAGAGGCTTCAAAAGCCCTATGGTCTCATGCCATGGTGAATTGTATTCATGCATGGAGAATTAAATGTATGCAGAGAGTAAATAAATTATAAAAAATAAAATACTTGATGAAATTAAATGATTTCTTTTCCACATTATTCTCCTCCGTTCACTCGAGCAAGAGGGTATTTTTATTTTATTTTTCTGATTTTCCTACACAAAGTTATGAATTTTTAAAGTTTCGATATTTAATAAATACATTAAATACCCTATTTATCTACTTATCCACGCGGCGCCAGCTGAAACATCGGCAGCTCCGAAGGGCTACGTGTCGAGCCGGGATTGGGCGCCGCCATCCGAGTCGCCCGTCCCGGGCCCGCCGTATCGTTCCGTCTCCTCATCCGGCGCGATCCGAACCGTCCGCTCGATACACGCGCGATCCAACGGCTCCCGGTCATCGTCTACGACTGGTGTGCACCCGTGACCGTCAACCTTCTAACCCTAATTTCTCACTCGATTCTCAACGGATTTTCGTGTTCTTATGCTCTATGGATTCGTCTTGAAGAGACGAACACATCCATACGGTAAACATGCATTGAAATTTATTCAAATGAAATGGAGAATCTCTGTAAGCTCGGGAAGAAGAATGAGTTCATACCTTTGCTCGCAGAAGTGAAGCTTCGATCCGAGAGTTGTTGCACCTTCGATTGGATCCCAGCAAGCTCCGCATGAAGTCTCCTGGTCTGGTGAATTGTCTAGGTTGGACTTCGATCACAACCGATCACAAAGGTTGGAGGCTGGAGCAACTGGGTGGCCTGGAGATGGGGCTTTCAGTGGGAAACTTCTTCTCTTGGTCCAGTGAAGGTGTAGGACCAATCAATTTGGGAATTGGCTCACTGTGAAGAGATGTCCTGGTTTTTGGGTGAAAATTTGAGCTCAAAATTGAGCTCAGCTGGAGGGAATTGGGGCTGGAATTCAGTGGGGATCAAATGCTCTATGTGTAGAGAGTGATCTGGAATGATTTTGGCGAAGTTTCCTTAAGGTTTGGTTCAGCACCTCCTTTGGCCGAGAGGGTGAGGGGTTTAAATAGGCATGGCTGGAGGCTCTCCCAGGGGGGTTTAATGGTTGGGATCAGCTGCTTAGGTCAAGGGAAGAACAGCCACAATGGCCACTGGGGATGGGGCAGCTCAGCAGGTGAGAATTCCAAAGTTGGCTCACATGTGAGCTTTCGGCCATGGTGTTTTCCGGCGAATGGGGTGGCTGGCCGGCAGGCAAGGGTCACCCTCAGGGTCAGGTGGGTCGTGGTCGGGTGTTTGTGCAAGCAATCGGGCCTTGCCATGTGTAAAGGAGATGGCTTGGAATGGAATGGGAAGAGGCCATTTTGGCTAGGTTTGGGTCAACCCATCCTTTTGGGCTAGGTGCACCACTTCAAGGTCCGGTTTTGAGTCTGAAAAGAGTCACTGGGATCAGCTGCCATGGAGTGGTGAAGTCTCCATCCATGGTGTAGGTGGCTAAGCATGGTTTAGTGTGTGACATGCTTAAGGTAAATAAAGGTTTAAGAAGGATTAAGGAAAGGATCCCCTCTTCTTGCCATAAATGGACTAATGACAAGTCAAAGCCCTCATGGCTTCATGTGGCTCGAGAATGGCTTGCTCATGGCTCCATTTGGCTTGGGGAAAAGGTCGACTTGTTTCATGAGAAAGGTTTTAGAAATATTTGACATTTAGGGGATAATTTGATATGTGGCTTGATTTGGAATGGTTTAATTGATGATTTTGAAACTTAGGGGTGATTTTGATCAAATGGATGATGAGGGGAAGTGCCATGTGGGCTTTGGATGAATTTGGGCTCATTGAAATGGTTTTAGATGGGCTTTTAAAATGGTTTAGGAAAGTGGGCTTTTGAATTTTAAAATGGATTTTGGGATGAAATTTTGGTAAAGGCTTGGGCCAAATAATTGTTGAGTTTGGTTTAGGGATGTGTCATGAGTGGTTTGAAACAAATTTGAGGTGATTTGGGTTTGAATTGGGTTGGATATGGGCCTTTTTGGTAAAGAGGCTAAGGTGGGCCAAAATGGGCTACCATGGGCCAAAGTTGGGCTAGAGTTGAAATTGATGTAAAATTAATGTTGGGAAATGTTTATGGGAGTGTTTTAAAGAGGTTTTGACTTTGGTTGGGCTTTGATTTTGGGATTTGGGCTCATTTGGGCTAGGTTTAGGTTTAGGTCAAAATTGGGCTTTTTGATTTTGGGTTGAATTTGAGTGGGGTTTGGGTCTAAATTTTGGGCAAATCATGTTAGTGTTTTGTTTGTGGGGATGTTAAGGAAGGTTTAGAAAAGATTTGGGGTTAATTGGAGTTGAATTAAGTGAGTTTGGGCTAAGTTTGGGTCATGGGTCCAAATTGGGCTTTAAGGCCAAAAGTGAAATTGGATCCAAATGTCAATTAAATTGAGCTTGGATTTGGTCTAGATTGGTGTTGGGGATGTTGAATTAAAGTTTAGAATTGAATTGGACCAGAATTTAGGTCAATTGGGTAGGTTAGGTTTGACATTGGGTTTACTTTGGGTTAAAATGGGTCAAATTGGGGGTTTTGATAAAAGTGGAGTAAATTGACAAAATTGGCCCATGGTGTAGTTGAACAAAATGAAATTGGGAATATTTGGGATTTTCTGGAATTTTCTAGGAATTTTCTGAATTTTTGGATTTTTTTGACTAAGAGGGGTATTTTGGGTATTTGGAGGGTATTGGGAGGTATTTTTGGAATTTTTGGTATTTTTGGTTATGGATGATCAGTTTGAGTGATGTGGAAATGTTTGGGAATGATTTTGGAGAATTTTGGGTGATTTGGAAATTTTTGGAAAATTTGGGTAGTTTCAAGGGCATTGGGTAGGCTAAGCGGGTGTATGGTCCCGGGTGTCAAAAATTAAAAATTTGGAAAATGGAAGATTAGGTGAATGTAAGTGGAGTAAAATCATTTTGGTTGAGCCATGAAGCCATATCAAGCCCACATGAGCCATGAAGGGACTCATTTGAGGCATTCACTATGTTGTTCCTAACCCTCTTAGCCAAGGGCTTAGGGGTTAAGGACCATCCATGTGAATCACCTGCATGAGTCAGGAGGTCAAGTCGGGTATGGGTGTGTTTTAGGAGGTGTATGGAAGTGTAGTGTATGAGTGTAGTGTGTGTGTAAGTCAGCCCCTCATCGGACCGGGCCACCTGTGAGCGGTCCTAAGGCCAAAGAGTCTCATAGAACTCATCTTTTAAACTTCCACACTTGATTTCAACCCTCTAGGTGATTAGGGGTCTACAGTCAAGTTTGTGGAGTTTGCAGGGAGCTAAGAAGTGGTTTGAAGTTCTAGATGGTGGATCCCAATTCTAGTCCTCTAAGATAGTCAAAGGAAAAGCCTAAGGCTAGATCCTAAGTACTAAAGAGAAGAAGAGAAGACCTCATCAAAAATGAGGTCAACAACCATCCTTCTAGCAGCAGAAGGCCTAGGACCGGATGGTCTGTCGGCTGAATGCTGGAAGGTGGTATCCTCCCTGATCTGTAAACCTGAAACAACAACAGGTGGACTAGCCTTCATCTTCTTATTCGGCTTTTCTGTGGCGATAACGGGTTCTACTCGCGGCCCAAGACGGGACTTGGCTGGCACTCGCCCTATTCTTCTTAAAATCTCTGATACAGGACATTTCTCTTTCTTTGCTAACTTCTCTATCACAGTCTGTAGTCAGGTAAATGGTGTAATCCTAGCCCTTTTATTTCGGCTGTCGCTATAGTATGCGGGTCGAGGTAATGTAGAAGCAATCCTGCGGACATTTTCTTCGTCAGTTGCGGCGGAAAGGAGATGGAATCTACTTCCTTCAAAAAGCGGTGTATACTCAGGCAATGGTATGTACTCAGGTAGTGGTGTGTATTCAGAAATCTCTTCTAAGAAAGCGACTTCAGCAGCTCTGGCCTTTCTGGTAATTTTCCTACCTCTGTTTCTTCTCTGAGTCCGTGTTAGGGGTGGAACCCTTGAGCTGGACCCGATTTCGAAAACGAGAAGGTCTCGCACGGAAATCTGTACCCTCCACGGTAACATGCTCGTTACAAATTTGAACTTCCTTCCCCTTCAGTTTGGCGGAAGCTTGGGTAGGTGCAGAGACGACTAGAC
>JAKZJZ010002038.1:0-21000 GCA_022702705.1 Papilionanthe hookeriana x Papilionanthe teres
AACGACTTTGTCGACCTTTCGCACGGTTTCTTTTCCGAACTAGTGTAATATCATGTTCGGATCCGACCTCCGGATAGCGAGCCCAGTGAGTTCCGAGGGCCGAGAAAGATACCATTACCGGTGGGTTCCGTCATGATACTGAAGGGCAATGGAGCAGATGTCGCTAAACATTACATACCAGGAGTACCAGTGAAGCGGATCTCAGTTACCTTCAGAATGATGGACGACAGGAAGACACCTTACCACTTCCAGCCAGACCCGGAGCTAGAGAGCCTCCGCCTCACGAGCCGCGAGTTACATGGAAAATATCACACCTCCAACGTATATCCATACGGCATCCTCGACAAGGATGGCTTGGAAGGTGATGTTATCGACCATGTACCTCACTATTCGTACATGGATTTTCGACGATACCTTTTTGGATGGATCGACAAAGATCATACATAGTCCGTTTCGAGTCTATATGGATTGTATGAGATGTATTCCGGATCGAGTTGTATGATGTATCTTCAACATGATTGCAATGAAAGTGATCATGTCACATTTTTTAGCTTCACCTCTTTTGTGCAAGTTGATCGGAGAACGCCATTAAAGTTAAATGAACTTCGAACAAAGAACAGAAAAGAAATAAAAAAAAGAATAAAAGAAAACTTTCCTTAAAAATCTAAAAATGATGAACACCAAATTCACATGAACATTAAATAAACGATAAAATAAATTTGAATCGTTAAAGGACAAACAAAATGAGCACAAATTTTCAATCAAATTTCAAATTCAACTTTCCAAATTTCAAATCAAATCTAAATCAAATTTCAAATTCAATCTTTCCAAATTTCAAATTAAATCTCAATCAAATTCAAATTCAACTTTCCAAATCTCAAATCAAATCTCAATCAAGTTCAAACTCAACCTTCCAAATCTGAAATCCAATCGGTTCTATTCTCTCCTTTGTCTGGGATGGAAGCGGTCGATTCCACTGACACGGAGCCACAAGGTTTTCGATTCGGATCTAGTGGCAATGAATTATATCCAATCCAAACCGGCAACTCTCAATCAACTCTTTTGAATGGGATATGTAGCATCTACGTATTCCCTCCTAATCTATTTCCTTCCATGAAAATCTTTTACAACTTTCATGAAATTCTCGAAACACTAAAATTTCACACTTCTCAAATCAACACTACAAATCTTTGCAAAATTCAAACTTTTCGGGTTGAGGATTTTACATCCGAGACTGCGTTGCTTTAGGATCCTTTCCCTATTGCAATGAAATACATCAAAAATCAAATTCTTGGGGTCGAGGATTTTACATCCGAAACCGCATCGCTTTAGGATTCTTTCCCTATCGCAATGAAATACATCAAAATCAAATTCTTGGGGTCGAGGATTTTACATCCAAGACCGCATTTCTTTAGGATTCTTTCCCTATCGCAATGAAATACTCGTCGCATATTTTTAGGGTCGTGTGTTTTATTTGAAAAGGGGGTCGCCTACCGTAGTTGTCGGTGAATTTTTAATTTAGTTTAAATAAATAATTTTGAAAAGTAGTATTTGATTTCGAAAATAATTTAAAATTTGAAGGTTTTAAGATATGAGATTAAACCGATCTCACATCCCAAATAGCTTATATAAACGAGCACACGCACCACAAACCGTGTATCTATCCCTAAGGATAGTACACACCGCTCGATGGTGGGGCTCGATTAAATAAACTAAGAAGATTTCGTGACATCCATTCGGTCCGCGAACCAATTTTATAAGCCGACAAATTCCCCGCTTAATATGAAAGCATTAAACAGTGGTTTATATTACTCGGGTTCTTTAAAATTCCCTATAAGGGCAAGCCCCTATAGCTAATTACATCTTAAGTGACAGTGAATCACCTAAGAAAACTCTCGATAATAATCAATAATTCCCGCTCTCAAGGATTTCAAAGTTTAAGTTTTCAAGGGATTGAATTTTGGAATTTCAATATGGAATGGATCAAATTTGGAACATTTTGTTTTAGGAATTCAAAGGAAGAAAAGTAGGAGAAATCACGGATTCGAAGTGAACTTCGGTAATTTCCCGACTATCCTATTGTTTCGGCTTGGATTTAGGAAAGTCCTAATGTTTATTTAACATTTCAATCTCGCCAATTTTAATTAATTAGGGCTTATATTTATATGACAGAATCATACAAATAACTTCAAAGATGCGAGGGTTTATGTCGTATCGTACGACTACCTCTGAATCCTAAGACCTGCTAGGGCTTAATTTGCAATGCAAATGCCTAACGAAGAGTCGAGGATTTATGCCGCACTAGTGCAAACTACCTCGAAGTCCTATGGCTTTGTTATTTAATTCTAGGAAAGTTTTGCCGAAGTAGACTCGTGTTTACTGATGACGATGGCCGTGCCGCCCACCATGCTCCGAGCTCCTTTGTCATTGCAGAGCTTTAGTTTTAGAAGTCATAAATCAAGAGATGAGAAAAGTGTTTTGGTTTAGAGAAATCTTAATTTCCAAGTGTTTTTTATGTTTTAATTAAAACAAATCTTAAAGTCGATTATAACGACACCTGCTAAGATCCCACTGGCTCCATCCTTCCGCATCATTATTTTTATCGGATTCACTTAGCCCGTATGAATTTGCTAAACTCAACTGAATGAGTTCCACACTTTCATTTAGACCGCGGAAATCCCGTTAAGCAACACGTAGGTTACATCATCCGAGGTATTCCCGATCATCCAACAGACGTTTTAATTTAATTGTAATTGTAGTTTTGTGTTCTGTTTGTGATTAAATTTCGAGTTGTTTTATATTTCGAAATGTCGTGGCGGTGAATTTTATCTCGCAATAACTTTTAACTTAGTTTTGGTTTCAGCTTTTAGGGACTATCCTAAAGGTGTGGGTTTTCATGCAACAATTGTTTATCATGCAAGAAAAGTAAGTGCAATGCGATTAAATAAATCGCAATAATGTAAATTGCAAGAAAGTAAATCGCAATAAAATAAAAGCGTACCTCGAGGGTCTTCCCGTCATCCCAAGCCGCACTTAAAACACAATTAGAATATTTAAGCAAGTTCCTAGTAAAGCTAAGGTAAGGGTTATGGTTTTCTACCAAATTCCTAATCCTATAGCTAGTCATTTCCTACGACGTCTAGTGTTCCTCGTTTTTAGTTTGAAGACGATTTTCTTCATCAAAGAACAATTAAGTTCAATTGTTCTTATAAATATCCTATCATATCGAGGAAGTGCTTAAGAAGAATCATAAACATCTTTTCAATATTTCTAGGATTGTTTTAAGTCCAAATGAATTCAATTACACAAATGAATTAATCGTCCGAGGTTTAGTTAAGTCTTGTTATTATCTTACTCAATGAACTAGATGTTCGAATGTCCTATAAGTGAAGTAACATTTCATTTAATATTCCGTTTAGTGAGTTATGATAACTAAAGCTTTCGAGGGTAAATCGGTGTTCAAATGGTTTGTGATTTAGTTTAATTTCAATTAATTGGTTTAAATTTGAATAGCTGCTCAAGTTATTTTAGATTTATTTCGAATTCTTTTATGTCTTTGTGATGTTATATTTAATTCAACTTAATTTAATTTAATTTAATTTAATTTAATTTAATTCAATTCAATTTAATTTAGTTCGATGTTAACTTAATTTAGTTTGATTTGATTTAATTTTAATTTAATTCGATTTAATTTAATTTAATTTAATTTAATTTAATTTAATTTAATTTAATTTAATTTAATTTAATTTATTCATTTAATTTAATCTTAATTTGATTTAACTTAATTTAATTTGATTTTATTTATTTAATTTAATTTAATTTAATTTAATTCATTTAATTTAATTTAATTTGTTTATTTAATTTAATTTAATTTAATCTTTAATTTAATTCAACTTTTAATTTTAATTTAATTTAATTTAATTTAATTTCAATTTAATTTACTTAATTTAATTTAATTTAATTTAATTTAATTCAATTTAATTTACTTAATTTAATTTAATTTTTAATTTTATTTTATTTTTAATTTTAATTGAAATTTTTAAAAGAGTTTAATAATTTAATTTTAGTTTAACGATTAAGTCTTTTAATGTTTTGAATTTGAGTTATCATTTTAATTAAGAATTGAATATTAATGAGATAATTAATTTAGGGATTTTTAAATTAAAGAATAAATCTCTTCCTAATAATATCCCTATTTTAATAATTCCAATTTTATTATTCTTCCAAATTTAATCAATTATTTAATTAAGGTTTAATTATTTTAAATTGCTTAATGGATTTCTACCCTTTAATTATTTAAATTTCAATCATCCAAATCAGATTAGGATCAAATATTTTACTTGTTAATTTTTTTTATTAAACCTAAAGTTTTAATTAAGGATTAAAATTTTAATTACCACTTTACCCTTTAAGCTTAATAATTTCATAACTCACTAAATTGAACTCAAATGAACTTGAAATTTTTATGTGACTTCACTCATATGTCAATAAAGACATGAGAGGAGAAAATGTGATTTTTCTGTATTTAATTTATTTATATAATTATTTTTGGTAGAAAATAGAGATTTCCAAGGAAAATTTAATAACATGACCAAGGGAAAGTTTCTGTCCTTAAGAAAATTAGTGGACATTCCTAATGACCAGAGGACCACTTGGACCAATTTTGGTGATTTTTTGAATTATATTATTTTTATTATAATTATTTTAAGTTTTGGAGTGTTAATTAATTTAAAAATAAAATAAATGTTGAAAAATGAATTTTATATTTTTCAAAAATCTCTCTGATATCAAGGAAATCAGAGAACCAATTTTTCAATTTTTTGATTTTTCTATGATTTATTATAATTATTTTAGTGAAAATGCTAGAAAATTCATTTTTTTAATTTTAAAATTACCTTAGAGCTTTAAAATTTAATATCTCATTAAATAGACCTAAGAAAAATATGGGGTTTGTTCCTAAGTGATTAAAATTCAAAATGTGACATTTTGGTGAATTTTATTATTTTTGTGATTTTTATTATTTTTTAATTATTAAAAATATTAAAATAATATTAAAAATCAACTTTTTTAGAAAATTGAAATTTTAATTTTATTAAATTCCCCTAATATCAGAGAGGCTCCAAAACCAATTTGGTGAATTTTTGAAAGATATTTTGAAAGTTATGAATTTTTAAAGTTTAAATTGACTAAATGGCTTAATCAACCCATTTAAGTAGGCTAACCAAGTCCAATCGACTCAAATTTTTATGGTGGGTTCCTCTCGATCCTAAAGGTCAGTGGAGAATTGATTTCAAGTCAATTTGATGTATGGTTAGCTCTAATTAATTAGGGATCCATTTTGGGTGTTTAAGCCAATTAAGGTTGTTTTAAATGAACTAACTCAAAACCCATTTTTCCTAGTGGTCCTCTCGGTCATAAGGAACATCACCAAATTTTCCTAGAATTTATTTCACAACATGCTATTTATTGGAATTAAAATACTCAAAACAATAACATGAATTTGAAAAATCAATAACTTTTCATAGGATGGCCTCCGACTTTGGAAAATTCAGTGAATGTTCCCAAATTCGTAGGCTTCAAAAGCCCTATGGTCTCATGCCATGGTGAATTGTATACATGCATGGAGAATTAAAAATATGCAGAGAGTAAATAAATTATTAAAAATAAAATACTCGATGAAATTAAATGATTTCTTTTCCACATTATTCTCCTCTCGTTCACCGAGCAAGAGGGTATTTTTATTTTATTTTTATGATTTTCCTACACAAAGTTATGAATTTTCCAAGTTTAGTGGAATTAAATAAATGAAAATATCCCTAATTTTCTATTTATCCGAGCTCGGCGCCGCGTCATCCTCGACATCTCCGAACGCACACGCGTCGCGCTCCCATTCGACGCCGCCGCTCGAGTCGGCAGCTCGGGCCCCGCGGTTCACGTACCATCTCCTCGGTCCGACGCCATCCGAGCCGTCCGTCCGCGCGTGTATCGAATGGACCGCATCCGTTCATCGTCCCCGAGCGTCCTCACCCGAGAGCCGTCCACATTAAATCCCTAAGATCTCACTCGATACTCGATGGATTTTCGTGTTCTTATGCTCTACGGATTCGTCTCGAGAAGACGAACACATCCATACGGTTTATGTGGGATGAAATTTACGCAATAGAAATGGAGAATGTTCGAAGCTCGGGAAGAAGAGTGAGGCCATACCTTTGCTCGCAGAAGTGCGGCTTCGATCCGAGGGTTGTTTCACCTTCGATCGGATCCCGCAAGCTCCGCATGAAGTCTCCCGGTCCGGTGAATCGCCTAGGTAGGATTTCGACCACGCCCGATCACAAAGCTTCGGAGGCCGGAGCAACCGGGTGGCCTCGGAGATGGGGCTTTGCTGCGGGACACCTTCCTCGGTCCGGTGAAGGTGTAGAACCAATCAATTTGGGGATCGGCTCACCGCGGAGAAGTGTCCCGGTTTTGGGCTTGGATTTCAACTCGAAATCGAGCTCACAGAGAAGAAATGGCAGGGGGATTTCAGCGGGATCAAGTGCTCGTGTATGGGGAGTAGTCTCGGAACAATTTTGCGCAGTTTCCTTAAGGTTTGTTTCAAGCACCTCTCATGGCCGAGAGGGGTGGTGTTTAAATAGAGAGGGCGGAGGGCCTCCCAGTGGAGAGTTAGGGCTCAGGATCACCGCTTCGGCAAGAGAAGAACAGCTACAATGGCCACCTGGGATGGGCGCCCAAGCAAGGGAGAATTCCAAAGGTCGCTCACATGCGAACTCCCTGCCATGGTGTTTTCCTGACGGCTCGGTGGCCGGCCGACCGTGCATGGGTCACCCTCAAGGTCGTGGGTCGTGGCCGGGACTTGGTGCAAGCAATTGGCAAATGCCATGTGTAAAGAGCTCGGATCGAAATGGAATGGGGAAGACCATTTTGGGTTCAAATGAGTCAACCCATGGTTTTGGGCTAGGTTCACCACCCAAGGCCCGGTCTTGGGCCGAAAAGGATCACTGGGTTAGCCAAGAGAGAATGGTGTGGTCTCCATCCATGATGAGGTGGCTAAGCATGGTTTAGTGTGCGACATGCTTAAGATAAAAAGGGTTTAAGAAGGATTAGGAAAGGGGCCCTCCTTTTGCCATTAATGGCTTGATCACATGTCAAGCCTTCCATGGCTTCATGTGGCTTGTCCATGGCTTGCATGGCTCACCTTTGGCTTGGGAAAAGTGGAGTCAATTTCATGGAAATAGATTTTAGGAATTTTTGGTAATTTGATGGAAATTTGTATGAAACTTGATTTGGAATGATTTGATGATGAATTTAGGACTTAAGGAATGGCTTTGATTAAGTGGATGGCAAGTAGAGATGTCATGTGGGCTTTAGGGTAGATTTTGGGCTTTTGAAATGGTTTTAGATGAGCTTTTAAGATGGTTTAGGAAAGTGGGATTTTGAATTTTAAAATGGATTTTGGGATGAAATTTTGGTAGAGGCTTGGGCCAAATAATTGTTGGGTTTAGCTCATGGATGTGTCATGAGTGACTCGAAGCAAATCTGGGGGTGATTTGGGCTTGAATCGGGTCGAATTTGGGTT
The DNA here is from genome assembly GCA_022702705.1 of Papilionanthe hookeriana x Papilionanthe teres. Classification (NCBI taxonomy): domain Eukaryota; kingdom Viridiplantae; phylum Streptophyta; class Magnoliopsida; order Asparagales; family Orchidaceae; genus Papilionanthe; species Papilionanthe hookeriana x Papilionanthe teres. The sequence continues at coordinate 7,577 of JAKZJZ010002038.1, forward strand.
CTTTCAGTGAATGGGCCAATATAGGTCCAAGTGGGCCAAGTTGGGCCAATGTTGGGCTAGGGTTGAAATTGATGTAAAATTAATGTTGAGAAATGTTTATGGGAGTGTTTCAAAGAGGTTTTGACTTTAGTTGGGCTTTGATTTTGGGGTTCGGGCTCATTTCGGGTTAGGTTCGGGTTTAGGTCAAAATTGGGCCTTTTAGCTTTGGGTTGAATTTGAGTGGGGTTTGGGTCCAAATTTTGGGCAAATCATGTTAGTGTTTTGCTTGTGAGGATGCTAAGGAAGATTTAGAAAAGATTTGGGGTTAATTGAGTTGAATCGAGTGAGTTCGGGTTAGGTTCGGTCATGGGTCCAAATCGGGCTTTAAGGCCAAAAGTGAAATTGGATCCAAATGTCAATCAAATTGACTTGGATTTGGTCTAGATTGGTGTTGGAAATGTTGAATTGAAGTTTAGAATTGAATTGGACCAGAATTCGGGTCAATCGGATAGGTTTGGTTTCGACATCGGGTTCACTTTGGGTTAAAATGGGTCAAATTGGGGTTTTGACAAAAGTAGGGTAAATTGACAAAATTGGCCCATGGTGTAGTTGAACAAAATGAAATTGGGAGATTTTCTGGAATTTTCTGGGAATTTTCTGAATTTTTGGGATTTTGGGTTAAGAGGGGTATTTTGGGTATTTGGAGGGTATTGGGAGGTATTTTTGGAATTTTTGGTATTTTTGGGTATGGATGATCAATTTGAGTGATGTGGAAATGTTTGGGATTGATTTTAGGGAATTTTGGGTAATTTAGGTGATTTTGAAAAATTTGGGTATTTTCAAGGGCTTTGGTAAGTTAGAAGTGTAGGGTCCCGGGGTCAAAATCGAAAATTTGGAAAATGAAGATCGGATGAATATAAGTGGAATAAAATCATTTTGGTTGAGCCATGAAGCCACATCAAGCCCACATGAGCCATGAAGGGACTCATTTCGAGGCATTCACTATGTTGTTCCTAACCCTCTTAGCCCAAGGGCTTAGGGGTTAAGGACCATCCATGCGAATCACCTACATGAGTCAGAGGTCAAGTTGGCATGGTGTGGTTCTAGGAGGTGTGTGAAAGTGTAGTGTATAGGTGTAGTGTGTGTATAAGTCAGCCCTTCACTGCACCAGTGCCACCTGTGGCAGGTCCTAAGGCCAAAAAGTCCCATAGAACTCATCCTTTAAACTTCCACATTCGATTTCAACCCTCTAGGTGATTAGGGGTCTACGATCAAGTTTCATGGAGTTTGCAGGGAGTTAAGAAGTGGTTTGAAATTCTAGAAGGTGGATCCCAATTCTAGTCCTCTAAGATAGTCAAAGGAAAAGCCTAAGGCTAGATCCTAAGTACTAAAAAGAAGAAGAGAAGACCTCATCAAAAATGAGGTCAACAAATACATCAAAAATTCCAAATTTTTGGAGTTGAGGATTTTACATCTGAGACTGCATTGCTTTAGGATTCTTTCCCTATCACAATGAAATACATCAAAATCAAACTTTGGGGTTGAGGATTTTACATCCGAGACTGCATTGCTTTAGGATTCTTTCCCTATCGCAATGAAATACATCAAAATCAAATTTTCGAGGTCGAGGATTTTATATCCGAGACCGTATCGCTTTAGGTTCTTTCCCTATAAGCAATGAAATACATCAAAATCAAATTCTCGGGGTTGAGGATTTTACATCCGATACCGCATCGCTTTAGGTTCTTTCCCTATCGCAATGAAATACATCAAAATCAAACTTTTGGGGCCGAGGATTTTACATCCGATACCGCATCGCTTTAGGTTCTTTCCCTATCGCAATGAAATACATCAAAATCAAATTCTTGGGGTTGAGGATTTTACATCCGAGACTGCTTTGCTTTAGGATTCTTTCCCTATTGCAATGAAATACATCAAAATCAAACTTTTGAGGTTATGGATTTTACATCCAATGCCGCATTGCTCTGAGATCTCTCCTCATTGTAATGATTCAATCCAATCAATTCATTTTTTCTTTTGAGGTTGAAGATGTTACATCTAAAGCCACAAAATTCCAATTTTCATTTCAAGATTCAAATCCCTTCAAATTAATCTTAACAAAAAAACTTCAATCTAAATTAAAACTCCAAACTAAAATCTAAGCTCACACATCAAAACTTAAACCGAAACAAAATAAAATCTAAATTGAAATTCCCCCAGGTCATGTGATTTGGGATTCACCTCCTTTCCCTTTCCCAGCCGAGAGTTCGTGAATCTCTAGTCTCGTAGATATACTTAACACTCTCAGCCGGAACTCTTCTACTTTGTCCCAAGTTTCTCACTTGAAGATCTCGTGTTGGTTTTGTTGATCTTTTCGGTCAACGCTAACACGCGCGGTATGCTCGGTTAGCACACCACACCTATCGGGGTCCATTTGTCGACCTCATTTTCGATGAGGTCTTCTTCTTCTTTTTAGTACTAAGGATCTAGCCTTCAGGTTTTTTCCTTTCGACTATCTTAGAGGATTAGAATTGGGGCCCACCACTTAGAAACTGAAATCACTTCTTAACTCCCTGCAAACTCCACAAACTTGATTGTAGACCCCTAATCACCTGTAGGGTCGAGATCAGATGCGAAGGTTTAAAGGATGAGTTTCCTATAGGACTCTTCGCCTTAGACCGCCCGGGTGGCCTGGTCTGGTGAGGGTTGACTTACACATACTCTACATTTATACACTACACTTTCACACACCTCCTAAAAACACACCTATACCCAACTTGATCTCCTGACTCATGAAAGTGATCTACATGGATGGTCCTTAACCCCTAAGCCCTCGCTAAGCAGGTTAGTGAACAACATGCGTGGATGCCTCAAATGAGTCCCTTCATGGCTCATGTGGGCTTTATATGGCTTCATGGCTCAACCAAAATGATTTTATTCCACTTACATTCACCCAATCTTCAATTTCCCAAATTTTCAATTTTTGACCCCGGGACCCTACACCCGCCTAGCCTACCCAAAACCCTTGAAATTACCCAAATTTTTCAAAATTTCCAAATCGCCCAAAATTCCCCAAAATTAACTTTGAACATTCCCACATTACTCAAATTGATCGCCCATACCCAAAAATACCAAAAATTCCAAAAATACCTCCCAATACCCTCCAAATACCCAAAATACCCCTTTTGACCCAAAAATCCAAAAATTCAGAAAATTCCCAGAAAATTCCAGAAAATCCCAAATATTCCCAATGTCATTTTGTTAAACTACACCATGGGCCAATTTTGTAAATTTACCCCACTTTTATCAAAACCCCCAATTTGACCCATTTTAACCCTAAGTGAACCCAATGTCAAACCAAACCTACCCAATTGACCCAAATTCTGGTCCAATTCAATTCTAAACTTCAATTCAATATTCCCAACACCAATCTAGACCAAATCCAAGTCCAATTTGATTGACATTTGAATCCAATTTCACTTTTGGCCTTAAAGCCCAATTTGGACCTATGACCCAAACCTAATCCAAACTAACCCAATTCAACTCCAATTAACCCCAAACCTTTTCTAAACCTTCCCTAAAATCCACACAAACAAAACCTTAACATCATTTGCCCAAAATTTAGACCCAAACCCCACTCAAATTCAACCCAAAGCTAAAAGGCCCAATTTTGACCTAAACCCAAACCTAACCCAAATAAGCCCAAACCTCAAAATCAAAACCCAACCAAAGCCAAAACCTCTTTGAAACACTCCCATAAACATTTCCCAACATTTATTTTACATCAATTTCAACCCTAGCCCAACATTGGCCCAAGTTAACCCAATTCGACCTATATCAGCCTATTCACCAAGGAAGCCCAAATTCAACCCAATTCAAACCCAAATCACTCCCAACTCGCTTCAAATCACTCATGACACATCCATGAACTAAACCCAACATTTGTTTGGCCCAATCCTTCACAAAATTCCCATCCATAAATTTATTTTTAAACCAAAAGCCCACTTTCTTAAACCTTCCTAAAAGCCCAAACTTCATGCTAAAGCCCATATGACAAATTCTTCTTATCATACCCTTAATTAAAATCAATCCCTAAGTTTCAAAAACTCATCATGAAGCCATTCCAAATTAAGCCCCATACAAATTCCCATCAAAATACCAAAATTTTCTTAAATCCATTTCCATGAAATTGACTTAACTTTTCCCAAGCCAAAGATGAGCCATGAAGCCATGCATGAGCCACATGGAAGCCACGAGAGCCTCTTTACATGTCACCATGCCATTTTGGGCAAAAGAAGGAGACTCTTTCCTTAATTCCTAAAGGTGATTAACCACTCCCATGATTCCCCTTAACCATGCTTATGCCTAATCGTGCTTGGATGGTGACTCGACCCTACCGATTATGCCGAGCCAAATCACTTTCTCTTCAGCCTTAAACCAAGCCTCGGGTGGTGCACCTAGCCCAAAGGGATGGGTTGACCAATTTGAGCCAAAATGAGCATTCTCTCATACCATTCTAATCCAAGCCTTTTACACATGGCATTTGCCAATCGCCTACACTAAACCCCCACCCGACCCACCCGAACAAGATGGTGACCAGTGCTCGGCCGGCCACCACTGTGTCGCCGAAAACACCATGGCCGAGAACTCGGGAGGAGCCAAACTTTGAATTCCACCTCGCCGAGCCGTCCCATGCCCAATGGCCACCATGGCCGTTCTTCCCATGCCCGTAGCAACTCGATCCCAACCCTCGTCATCCCTACGAGGCTCTCCAGTCACCTCTATTTAAACTCGACCCCCTCACGACCATGGAGGAGAGTTGCACAAACCTTGCCGAAACTCTGCCAAAATTGCTCCAAACCCTACTCCATACTTAGAGCAGTTGATCCCCAGTGTCAATTTGCCCTAATCCCCACCAACAGAATCCAATTTCTCAACTGAAATTTCACCCAAAACCAGGACACTTTTCCACAATGAGCCAATCTTCAAATCGACCGGTCCTACACCTTCACCGGACCAAGAGGAGAAGTTTCCCACCGAAATCCCCATCTCCAGTGCCACCCAGCTTGTTCCAGCTCTCCAAGCTTTGTGATCGACCGTGGTCACTTTCATAGCTAGGAAATTCACCGTACCAGGAGACTTCATCTGGAGCTTGCCGGGATCCAATCGAAGGTGACACAACCCTCGTATCGAGGCCACACTTCTCCGAGCAAAGGTATGAGCTAATTCTTCATCCCGAGCTTCCGGAGATTCTCCATTTCAAATGCTTTAATTTCAATGCATGCTCACCGTATAGATGTATTCGTCTCTTCAAGACGAATCCATGGAGCACAAGAACACGAAAATTCGTTGAGTATCGAGCGAGATATTAGTGGATTTAGTGTGGACAGCTCTCGGCTAGAGGCTGCGGGGACGATGAACGGATGCCGTTCATTTAATACACGTGCGAACGGACGGCCAGGATCGCACCGGATGAGGAGACGGAACGACACAGCGGGCCCCCAGAGCGCTGAGTTGGATGGAGGTGCCGAATCAGAAGGCGACACGCGGCGTTTCGGAGCTGCCGAGGTTGATGCGGCGCAGCGTGGATAAATAGAAAATTAGGGTATTTTTCTATTTATTTAATTCCCTAAACTTCAAAAATCCATAACTTCGTGTAGAAAAATAAAATAAAAATACCCTCTCGCTCAATGAACGTAGGAGAATAATGTGGAAAAAAATCATTTAATTTCATCAAGTATTTTATTTTTAATGATTTATTTACCCTCTCGCATTATTTTAATTCTCTATGCATATAGGAAATTCACCATGGCGCGAGACCATAAGGCTTTTAAGCCTCCGAACTTGGGAACATTCCCCGAATTTTCCAAAGTCGAGGCCATCCCTACGAGAAGTTATTGATTTTTCAAATTCATGTTACTGTTTTGAGTATTTTAAATCCAATAATTAAGCATGTTGTAAAATAAATTCTAGGAAAATTTGGTGATGTCTCTTATGACCAGAGAACCCTAGAAAAATAGGTTTTGAATTAATTTATTTAAAATAGCCCTAATCTGGCTTAAACACCCAAAATAGGTCCCTAATTAATTAGAACTAATCATGCATCAAATTGACTTGAAATCAATTCTCCACTCGACCTTTAGGATCGTAGGAACCCACCATAAAAATTTGAAGCCAATCGGACTCTGGTTAGCCCTACTAAATGGGTCGATTAAGCCATTTAGTCAATTTGAACTTTAAAAATTCATAACTTTCAAAATGCTTTTCAAAAATTCACCAAATCGGTTTTGGAGCCTCTCTCATATCAGGGGAATTTAAGAAAATTAAAATTTCAATTTTCTAAAAAAGTTGATTTTTTGTATTATTTTAATATTTTAATAATTAAAAAATAATAAAAATCATAAAAATAATAAAATTCACCAGAATGTCACATTTTGAATTTTAATCACTTAGGAACAAACCCTATATTTTTATTAGGTCTTTTTAATGAGATATTAAATTTTAAAGCCCTAAGGTAATTTTAAAATTAAAAAATATATATATTTCTAGCATTTCCACTAAAATAATTCTAATAAATCAAAGAAAAATAAGAAAATTGTAAAAATTGATTCTCTGATTTCCTTGATATCAGAGAGATTTTTGAAAAATATAAAATTCATTTTTTAACCTTTATTTTTTTTAAAATTAATTAATACTCAAAAACATAAAATAATCATAATAAAAATAATATAATTCAAAAAATCACCAAAATTGGTCAAAGTGGTCCTCTCGTGATTAGGAATGTCCCATAATTTTCTTAAGGATAGAAAATTTTCCTTGGTCATCTTATTAAATTTTCCTTGAAAATCTCTATTTTCTACCAAAAATAATTACATAAATAAATTAAATAGAGAAAAATCACATTTTCACCTCTCATGTCTTTATTGGCATATGAGTGAAGTCACATAAAAAATTTCAAGTTCATTTAAGCTCAATTTAGTGAGTTATGAAATTATTAAGCTTGAAGGGGCAAAATGGTAATTAAAATTTTAACCCTTAATTAAAACTTTAGGTTTAATAAAATTAAAGAGTAAAATATTTGATCTTAATCTGATTTGGATGATTGAAATTTAAATAATTAAAGGGTAGAAACCTATTAAACAATTTAAAAATAATTAAAATAAACCTTAATTAAATAATTGATTAAATTTGGAAGAATAATAAAGTTGGAATTATTAAATAGGGATATTATTATTAAGAAGAGATTTGTTCTTTAATCTAAGGGTCCCTAAATTAATCATCTCAATAATATTCAATCCCCAATTAAAATGATACTTCAAATTTAAGTTTTAAAATGTTAAAGGATCTAATCATTAAAATCAAATTAAAGTCAAATTATTAAACTCTTTTTAAATTTTCAATTAAATTAAAATTAAAAAATAAAATTAAATTAAAGATTAAATTAAATTAAATCAAACAAATTAAATTAAATTAAATTAAATCAAATCAAATAAATTAAATTAAATTAAATTGAACAAATTAAATTGAATTGAATTAAATTTAATTAAAATTAAATTAAATTAATCAAATAAAATTAAATTAAAAAAAATAAAAATAATAATATATTAAATTAAATTAAATTAAATTAAATCATATTAAATTAAATTAAAGTAAATTAAATTAAATTAAAATTAAACAATAAAATCAAGTAAAAATTAAAATTAATTTAAATTAAATAAATTAAATTAAAATCGAAGCTAAACCAAATCAAATTAAATTAAAGTTAAATTAAATTGAATTAAAAAATAACATCACCTAAGACATAAAGAAATTCAAAATAAAGCAACTTGAACACTATTCCAAATTTAAACCCGTTAACTGAGATTAAATTAAATCACAAACCATTTGGACACCAATTTGCCCTCGAAAGCTTTGGTTATCATAACTCCTAAACAGAACGTTAAATAAAATGTTACTTCACCTATAGGATATTCAAATGTCCCAATTCACTGAGCAAGATAACAACAAAACTTGAAATTCTCGGACGATTAATTCATTTGTATAATTAAATTCATTCGGCTTAAAACAATTCTAAGCAATATCGAAAAGATGTTTAAGATTCTTCTTAAACACTTTCTCAATATGATAGGATGTTTATAAGAACAATTGAAATTAATTGTTCTTCGATGAAGAAAATCGTCCTCAAACCAAAACACAAGGACCTAGACGTCATAGGAAACGACTAGCTATAGGATTAGGAATTTGGTAGAAAACCATAACCCTTCCCTTGGCTTTACCTAGGAACTTGCTTTAAATGCTTAAATATGCTAAATTATGTTTTAAGTGCAGCTTGGGATGACGGGAAGACCCTCCAGGTACGCTTTTATTTTATTGCAATTTACCTTATTGCAATTTATTTAATCGCATCGCACTTACTTTTCTTGCATGATAAACAACTGTTGCATGAAAACCCACACATTTAGGGTAGTCCCTAAAACTGAAACCAAAACTAAATTAAAATTCATTGCAAGATAAAATTCACCACCACAACATTTCAAAATATAAAACAACTCAAAATTTAATCACAAACAGAACACAAAACTACAATTATAACTAAATTAAAACGTCTTGTTGGATGATCGGGAATACCTCGATGATGTAACCTACGTGTTGCTAACGAGATTTCCCACGGTCTAAATGAAAGTGCGGAACTCATTCAATCGAGTTTAGCAAAATCATCCGGACTAAGTGAATCCGATAAAAATAACGATGCCGAAGGATGGAACCGTGGATCTTAACCTATGTTGTTATAATCAACTTTAAGATTTGTTTTAATTGAAACATAAAAACACTCGGGAATTAAGAATTTCTCTAAACCAAAACACTTTTCTCATCTCCTCGATTTATGACTTCTAAAACTAAACCTTTGCAACAACAAGGAGCTCTGGAGCATAGTGGGCAAAGACGGACATCGTCATCAAGAAAACTCCGAGTCTACTTCAAGAAACTTTCTTAGAATTAAATAACCAAGCCATAGAACTTCGAGGTAGTTTGCCTAGTGCAACATAAATCCTCAACCTTTTGTTAGGCATTTGCATTGCAAATTAAGCCCTAACCGGTCTTAGGATTCCGAGGTAGTCGTCCAATACGACATTAACCCTCACATCTTCGAGGCTATTTGTATGATCATGTCATACTAACATAAGTCCTAATTAATTAAAATTGGTAAGATCAAAATATTAAATAAACATTAGGACTTTCCTAAATTCAAGCCAAACAATAGGATAGTCGGGAAATTACTGAAGTTTGCTTCGAATCTGTAATTTCTCCTACTTTTCTTCCTTTGAATTCCCAAAACAAAATGTTCCAAATTTGATCCATTCCCTATTGCAATTCCAAAATTCAATCCTTTCGAAAACTTAAACTTTGAAATTTTGAGAGCAGAACCGCCGGTTATTATCGAGAGTTTTCTTAGGTGATTCCCGTCACTTAAGATGTAATTAACTATAGTGGGCTTGCCCTTATAGGGAATTTTAAAGAACCTGTGTAATATAAACCCCGTTTAATGCTTTCATATTAAGCTGGGAATTTGTCGGCTTATAAAATTGGTTCGCGACCAAACGGATGTCACAAACCTTTCTAGTTTATCTAATCGAGCACCATTATCAAGCAAGGTGTCTATTCTTCGGATAGATACACGGCTTGTGGTGCGGCGCTCGTTTATGTGAACTATTTGGGATGTGAAATCAGTTTGATTTCATATCTTAAAATTTTCAAACTTAAAATTATTTTCAAAATCAAATACTACTTTTCAAATTATTTATTTAAATTAAATTAAAAATTCGCCGACAATTTCTGTTAGGCGACCCCTTTTTCAAAATAAAACACACAACCTAAAAATATGCCGACAGATCCCCACTGAAATCCCCATGTCATTTCCTCTCTGTGAGCTCAATTTTAGAGTTGAAATCCAAGCCCAAAACCAAGACACTTCACCACAGAGAGCCAATCCCCAAATTGATTGGCTCTACACCTTCACCGTACCAAGAGAAGAAGTTTACCAGCAGAAAGCCCCTCTCCAGAGCCAGCCCATTGCTTCTAGCCTCCAAGCTTTCGTGATCGGCCGTGGGCACTTTCATACCTGCACAATTCACTGTGCCAAGGGACTTCATCCGGAGCTTGCTCGACCCAATCGAACGCGACATAACCCTCGTATCGAAGCTTCACTTCTCCGAGCAAAGGTATGGACTCACTCTTCTTCCCGAGCTTACAGAGATTCTCCATCTAGTTTGAGTTAATTTCATTGCATGTTTACCGTATGGATGTGTTCATCTCTTCAAGACGAATCCATAGAGCATAAGAACACATAAATCCGTTGAGAATCGAGTGAGAAATTAGGGTTAGAAGGTCTATGGTCACGGGTTCGCACCAGTCGTAGACGATGACTGGGAGCCGTTGGATCGCGCGTGTATCGGGTGGACGGCTAGGATCGCGTCGGACTCGAAGATGTTACATGAAAGACGGTTCCGGGATGGCCGAGTCGATGGCGGAGCCGAATCGGGAGACGACGCGTGGAGCTTCGGAGATGTCGAGGTCGAGTCGCCGCCGCGGATAAGTAGAAAAATAGGTTATTTTTCTATTTATTTAATTACCGTAACTTCAAAAATTCATAACTTTGTGTAGAAAAATCCTAAAAATAAAATAAAAATACCCCTCGCTCGCTGAACGTGAGGAGAATAATGTGGAAAAGAAATCAAGTAATTTCATTAAGTATTTTATTTTTAGTTATTTATTTACTCTCTGCATTGTTTTAATTCTCCATACATATAGGAAATTCACCATGGCATGAGACCATAGGGCTTTTGAAGCCTCTGAACTTGGGAACATTCCCTGAATTTTCCAAGGTCGAGGACATCCCTACGAGAAGTTATTGATTTTTCAAGTTCATGTTACTGTTTTGAGTATTTTAATTCCAATAATTAGCATGTTGAGAAAAATTCTAGGAAAATTTGGTGATGTTTCTTGTGACCAGAGGGACCTAGGAAAAATAAGTTTTGAGTTAATTCACTTTGAACAACCCTAATCTGGCCTAAATACCCAAAATTGAACTTTAATTAGTTAGGTTAACCATCCATCAAATTAACTTAAAAATAATTCTCCATTGTCCTCTAGGGATAGGAGAACACCACATAAAAATTCGAGATCAATCGAACTTGGTTAGCCCCACCAAATGGGTCGATTAAGCCTCTTAAGTAATAATAGTAAAATTAAACTTTAAAAATTCATAACTCACAAAATACTTTTTAAAAATTCACAAAAATGGTTTTGGAGCTTCTCTGATATTAGGGGAACTTAGGAAAATTAAAATTGTAATTTTCTAAAAAAGTTGATTTTTATCATTATTTTAATATTTTTAATAATTAAAAAAATAATAAAAATCATAAAAATATTAAAAATCACCAAAATGTCACATTTTGAATTCTAATCATTTAGGAACAAACCAAATATTTTTCTTAAGTCCCTAGGGTAAGATATTGAATTTTAAAGGCTTAATGTATTTTTAAAATTAAAAAATGTATTTTCCAACCTTTTCACTAAAATAATTCTAATAAATCAAAAAAATTAGAAAAATATAAAATTTATTTCTCTAGACTCCTTGAGGTCAGAGAGATTTAATAAAAATATAAAATCTATTTTTCAACTTTAATTTTATTTTAAAATTAATTAATGCTCCAAAACTCAAAATAATTCTAATAAATAAAATATAATTCAAAAAATCACCAAAATTGGTCCAAATGGTTCTCTAGTCATTAGGAGTGCCCCATAATTTTTATAAAGACAGAAAAATTCCCTTAGTCATCTTATTGAATTTTCCTTGAAAATCCCTATTTTCCATAAAAAAATAATTAGATAAATAAATTAAATTCAGAAAAATCACATTTTTCTCCTCTAATGTCTTAATTGACATGTAAGTGAGGTCACATAAAAATTTCAAGTCCATTTGATCCTAATTTAGTGAGTTATAGAATTATTAAGCTTGAAGGGCAAAATGGTAATTAAAATTTTCAACCTTTAATTAAAATTTTAGGATTAATCAACAAAAAGGGGGGGGTAAAATATTTGATTTAAACCGATTTTGGATGATTGAAATTTAAATAATTAAAGGGTAGAGACCCATCAATTTTTTTTTAAGATTAATTAAAGTAAACCTTAATCAATTAATTAATTAAATTTGGAAGATTAATGGAAAATTGAAATTATTAAAGTGGGGATATTATTTAAGAAGATATTTATTCTTTAATTTAAAAATCCCTAAATAAATCATTTCAATAATACTTAAAAAGAAAATTAAAAGAATAATCAAAATTAAATTAAAATTGAAATAAAATTAAAATTAAATTAAAATTAAATTAAATTAAATTAAATTAAATTAAAATTAAATTGAATTAAATTGAAATTAAATTGAAATTAAAATTAAATTGAAATTAAAATTAAATTGAATTAAATTGAAATTAAATTAAAATTAAATTAAATTAAATTAAATTAAAATTAAATTAAATTAAATTAAATTAAATTAAATTAAAATGAAGTTAAATTGAATTAAATTAAAATTAAATTGAAATGAAATTAAATTAAATTGAATTAAATTAAATTAAAATCATTTAATAACAAACCTAAATGAAATCATTAAGAATTAAACCTAAAATAACTCGAACACTATTCCAAACTTAAACTAATTTTTTATAATTAAGTCAAAATTGAAATTAAATCATTAAGTTTAAATCATCAAAATATTTAATAATTTGATTCGTCCTTTTTTAAGCTCTTATTATTATAACTCTTAAATGAGGTATCAAGTGAAGTGTTATCTCACTTATAGGATATTCAAATGTCCTAGTTCACTCGAGCAAAAGAACAAAACTTAAACTCCCGAATGATTAATTCACTTGTATAATTAAATTCTCTCGACTTAAAACAATCCTAAAGGTATTAAAAGATGTTTAAGACTCGTCTTAAGAACTTCCTCAATACGATAGGAGGTTTATAAGAACAATTGAACTTAATTGTTCTTCGATGAAGAAAATCGTCCTTAAACCAAAATACAAGAACCTGTACGTCATAGGAGATGACTAACTATAGGATTAGTGACTTCGATGAGACAACCAAAACCTTTCCCTTAGCTTTACCTAGGTACTTGTTGGAATATTTAAATGCCTTAACATGTGTTTTATGTGCAACTGGGATGACGTGGAAGACCCTCCAGTACGCTTTTATTTTATCGCAATTTACTTTATCGCAAATGCATTTTACTTTTCTCGCATGATAAACAATTGTTGCATGAAAACCAAAACCTTTAAGCATAGTCCCCGAACCGAAACCAAAACTAAATTAAAAGTCATTACAAGATATAAATCACCGCCACAACATTTCAAAATATAAAACAACTCAAAATTTAATCACAAACA
>JAKZJZ010002039.1:0-21000 GCA_022702705.1 Papilionanthe hookeriana x Papilionanthe teres
GGAAGTTTAAAGGATGAGTTCCTATAGGACTCTTTGACCTTAGGACTGCCCTGGGTGGCCTGGTTTGGTGAGGGCTGGCTTACACTACACTTATACACTACACTTTCACACACCTCCTAAAACCACACCCATACCCAACTTGACCTCCTGACTCATGAAGGTGATTCACATGGATGGTCCTTAACCCCTAAGCCCTTGGCTAAGAGGGTTAGGAACAACATAGTGAATGCCTCAAATGAGTCCCTTCATGGCTCATGTGGGCTTGTTGACCTCATTTTTGATGAGGTCTTCTCTTCTTCTCTTTAGTACTTAGGATCTGGCCTTAGGCTTTTCCTTTGACTATCTTAGAGGACTAGAATTGGGACCCACCTTTTAGAAATTCAAACCACTTCTTAACTCCCTGCAAACTCCACAAACTTGACTGTAGACCCCTAATCACCTAGAGGGTTGAAATCAAATGTGGAAGTTTAAAGGATGAGTTCCTATAGGACTCTTTGGCCTTAGGACTAGCCTGGGTGGCCTGGTCTGGTGAAGGGGGCTGACTTACACACACACACTACACTTTCACACACCCATACTTAACTTGACCTCCTGACTCATGTGGGTGATTCACATGGATGGTCCTTAACCCCTAAGCCCTTGGCTAAGAGGGTTAGGAACAACATAGTGAATGCCTCAAATGAGTCCCTTCATGGCTCATGTGGGCTTGACATGGCTTCATGGCTCAACCAAAATGACTTCTTTCCACTTACATCCACCCAATCTTCAATTTTCCAAATTTACAATTTTTGACCCACAGGACCCTACACCCGCTAGCTTACCCAAAACCCCCGAAATTACCCAAATTTGTCAAAATTTCCAAATTATCCAAAATTCTCCAAAATCATTCCCAAACATTTCCACATCACTTAAATTGATCATCCATACCCAAAAATACCAAAAATTCCAAGAAAACCTCCCAATACCCTCCAAATACCCAAAATACCCCTCTTGGCCAAAAAATCCAAAAATTCAGAAAATTCCCAGAAAATTCCAGAAAATCCCAATTATTCCCAATTTCATTTTGTCCAACTACACCATGGGCCAATTCTGTCAATTTACCCTACTTTTATCAAAACCCCCAATTTGACCTATTTTAACCCTAAGTGAACCCAATGTCAAACCAAACCTACCCAATTGACCCCAATTTTGGTCCAATTCAATTCTAAACTTCAATTAAATATCCCCAATACCAATCTAGACCAAATCCAAGTCCAATTTGATTGACATTTGGATCAAATCTCACTTTTTGCCTTAAAGCCCAATTTGGACCCATGACCCAAACCTAACCCAAACTCACCCAATTCAATTCCAATTAACCCCAAATCTTTTCTAAATCTTCCTTAACATTCCCGCAAACAAAACACTAACATGATTTGCTCAACTTTTAGACCCAAACCCCACTCAAACTCAACCCAAAGTTAAAAGGCCCTATTTTGACCTAAAACCAAACCTAACCCAAATGAGCCCAAACCCCAAAATCAAAGCCCAACCAAAGTCAAAACCTCTTTGAAACACTCCCATAAACATTTCTCAACATTGATTTTACATCAATTTCAACCCTAGCCCAACATTAGCCCAACTTGGCCCACTTGGACCTACATAGGCCCACTTACCAAATAAACCCAAATTCAAACCAATTCAACTCCAAATCACACCAAATTGATTCCAAGCCCTTCATAGAACATCCCTAAACCAATTATGACATTTATTTGACAAAGTTCTTCACAAAATCTTTACCCAAATGCCCATCCTAAAATCAAAAAGCCCATTCCCCTTAAACTTTCCTAAAAGCCCACTTCACCACATCCAAAGGCCCAAAATCTACCCTAAAGCCCACTTGACATTTCCATTTGTCATCCACTTAATTAAAGCCATTACCTAAGTCCTAAATTCACCATCAAATTATTCCAAATCAAGTTTCATACAAATTTCCATCAAATTACCAAAAATTCTTAAAACCCATTTTCATGAAATTGACCAAACCTTTTCCCGAAGCCAAAGGTGAGCCATGCGAAGCCATGGACAAGCCACATGAAGCCATGGAAGGCTTGACATGTGATCAAGCCATTAATGGCAAAAGGAGGAGCCCCTTTCCTAATCCTCCTTAACCCCTTTTTACCTTAAGCATGTCACACACTAAACCATGTTTAGCCACCTCATCATGGATAGAGACCACACCACTCTCCCTTGGCTAACCCAACTGATCCTCTCAGCCCAAAATCAGGCCATGCGGAGGTGCACCCAACCCAAACCAATGGGTTGACCAATTTCAAGCCAAAGTGGCCTCTCCCCCATTCCATTTTAATCCAAACACTTTACACATGTCCAAGCCCAATTGACTTCACCATTGCCGAGCCCCGACCTCCCTGGTCAAGATGGTGACCCATGCCTGCCGGCCGGCCTCCCGGATCGCCGGAAAACACCACACCCGAGAGCTCACATGTGAGCCAACCTTGAAATTCCACCTTCGCCGAGCTGCCCCATGCCCAATGGCCACCATGGTTGTTCTTCCCATGACCGGAGCGAGTTGATCCTAACCCTCGGCCATCCCCGGGAGGCTCTCCCGGCCACCTCTATTTAAACCCGACCCCCTCACGGCCATGAGAAGAGAGTTGCACAAACCTTGCCGAAACTCGCCAAAATTGTTCCAAACCCTTCTCCACCCTAAGAGCGAGTTGATCCCCAAGTGTCAATTTGCCCTAATCCCCACTCGATAAAACCCAATTTCCCAACCGAAATTCCACCCAAAACCAGGACACTTCTCCACGGTGAGCCAATTCCCAAATCGATTGGTTCTACACCTTCACCGGACCGAGGGAAGGTGTCCACCAACGAAAAGCCCCATCTCCGGGCCACCCGGTTGCTCCGAGCCTCCAAGCTTTGTGATCGGGCTTGGTCGAAATCACACCTAGACAATTCACTGGACCGGGAGACTTCATTTGGAGCTTGCGGGATCCAATCGAAGGTGCAACAACTCTCAGATTGAAGCCACACTTCTCTGAGCAAAGGTATGAGCTAATTTTTCATCCCGAGCTTCTAGAGATTCTCCATTTCGAATGCTTTAATTTCAATGCATGATAGCTGTATAGATGTGTTCGTCTCTTTAAGACGAATCCATAGAGGATAAGAACATGAAAATCCATTGAGTATCGAGTGAGATCTTAGGGATTTAGTGTGGACGGATCTCGGGTGAGGACGCTCGGGGACGATGAACGGATGCCGTTCATTCAATACACGCGCGGACGAACGGCTCAGATGGCGTCGGACCAGGAGACGGTACGAGAACCGCGGGGCCCGGACTGCTGACTCAGGTGGCGGCGTCGAATGGGAGTGCGACACGCGGCGTTTCGGAGATGCCGAGGATGAGTTGGCGCCGCGTGGATAAATAGAAAATTAGGGTATTTTTTGATTTATTTAATTCCCTAAACTTCAAAAATTCATAACTCTGTGTAGAAAAATCAGAAAAATAAAATAAAAATACCCTCTCGCTCGGTGAACGAGAGGAGAATAATGTGGAAAAGAAATCATTTAATTTCATCAAGTATTTTATTTTTTATAATTTATTTACTCTCTGCATACTTTTAATTCTCCATGCATGTATACAATTCACCATGGCATGAGACCATAGGGCTTTTGAAGCCTCCGAATTTGGGAACATTTCCTGAATTTTCCAAAGTCGGAGGCCATCCCTATAAAAAGTTATTGATTTTTCAAATTCATGTTGCTGTTTTGAGTATTTTAATTCCAACAAATAGCATGTTGTGAAATAAATTCTAGGAAAATTTGGTGATGTTTCTTATGACCAGAGAACCCAAGGAAAAATAGGTTTTGACTTAGTTCATTTAAAACAACCCTAATTGGCTTAAACACCCAAAATAGGTCTCTAATTAATTAGAGTTAACAATGCATCAAATTGACTTGAAATCAATTCTCCACTGACCTTTAGGATCAGAGGAATCCACCATAAAAGTTTGAGGTCAATTGGACTTGGTTAGCCCCACTAATTGGGTTGATTAAGCCACTTAGCCATTTTAAACTTTAAAAATTCATAACTTTTAAAATACCTTTCAAAAATTCACCAAATTGGTTTTGGAGCCTCTCTGATATCAGGGGAACCTAAGAAAATTAAAATTTCAATTTTCTAAAAAGTTGATTTTTAATAATATTTTAATATTTTTAATAATTTAAAAATAATAAAAATCACAAAAATAATAAAATTCACCAAAATGTCACATTTTGAATTTTAATCACATAGGAACAAATCCCACATTTTTTCTTAGGTCTATTTAGTGAGATATTAAATTTTAAAGCTTTAAGGTAATTTTAAAATTAAAAAAATGTATTTTATAGCATTTTCACTAAAATAATTATAATAAATCATAGAAAAATCAGAGAATTGCAAAATTTGCTTCTCTGATTTCCTTGATATCAGAGAGATTTTTGAAAAATATAAAATTCATTTTTCAACATTTATTTTATTTTTAAATTAATTAACACTCCAAAACTTAAAATAATTATAATAAAAATAATATAATTCAAAAAATCACCAAAATTGGTCCAAGTGATCCTCTGGTCATTAGGAATGTCCCCTAATTTTCTTAAGGACAGAAACTTTCCCTTGGTCATGTTATTAAATTTTCCTCGAAAATCTCCATTTTCTACCAAAAATAATTATATAAATAAATTAAATACAGAAAAAATCACATTTTCTCCTCTCATGTCTTTATTGACATATGAGTGAAGTTACATAAAAATTTCAAGTTCATTTTAGTTCAATTTAGTGAGTTATGAAATTATTAAGCTTAAAGGGTAAAGTGGTAATTAAATTTTTTTTAAATCCTTAATTAAAACTTTAGGTTTAATAAAAAAAATTAACAAGTAAAATATTTGATCCTAATCTGATTTGGATGATTGAAATTTAAATGATTAAAGGGTAGAAACCCATTATGCAATTTTAAAATAATTATACCTTAATTAAATAATTGATTAAATTTGGAAGAATAATAAAATTGGAATTATTAAAATAGGGATATTATTAGGAAGAGATTTATTCTTTAATAAAAAAAATCCCTAAATTAATTATCTCATTAATATTCAATTCTTAATTAAAATGATAACTCAAATTCAAAATATTAAAAGACTTAATCATTAAACTAAAATTAAATTATTAAACTCTTTTAAAAATTTCAATTAAAATTAAAAAATAAAATTAAATTTAAATTAAATTAAATTAAATAAATTAAATTAAATTAAATTAAATTAAGATTAAAAATTAAATTAAATTAAATAATCAAATTAAATTAAATTAAATAATTAAATTAAATTAAATTAAATTAAATCAAATTAAATTAAATTAAATAATTAAATTAAATTAAATTAAATCAAATTAAATTAAATTAAATTAAATAATTAAATTAAAAATTAAATTAAATTAAATCAAATTAAATTAAATTAAATCAAATTAAATTAAAACTAAATCAAATCAAATTAATTAATGTAACATCAAATCAAATTAAATTGAACTAAATTAAAACTCAATTGAATTAAATATAACATCACCTAAAACGAAAAGAAATTAAATATAAAGCAACTTGAATACTATTCCAAATTTGAACCCATTAATCGAAATTAAACTAAATCACAAACTATTCGAACACCAATTTACCCTAAAATGCTTTCGTCATCATAACCCCTAAATGTAACATTAAATGAAATGTTACTTCACTTATAGGATATTCAAATGTCCTAGTTCACTGAACAAGATAACAACAAAACTTGAATTCTCGGACGATTAATTCATTTATATAATTAAATTCATTTGGACTTAAAACAATTCTAAAAATATTGAAAAGATGTTTAAGATTCTTCTTAAGCACTTCCTCAATATGATAGGACATTTATAAGAACAATCGAATTTAATTATTCTTCGATGAAGAAAATCGTCTTCAAACAAAAACACAAAGAACCTAGACGTCATAGGAAATGACTAGCTATAGGATTAGGAACTTGGTAGAAAACCATAACCCTTACCTTAGCTTTACCCAGGAACTTGCTTAAATATTCTAATTGTGTTTTAAGTGCAGCTTGGGATGACGGGAAGACCCTCCAGGTACGCTTTTATTTTATTGCAATTTACCTTCTTGCAATTTACCTTCTTGCAATTTATTTAATCGCATTGCACTTACTTTTCTTGCATGATAAACAACTCGTTGCATGAAAACTCACACCTTTAGGATAGCCCCTAAAACTGAAACCAAAACTAAGTTAAAAGTCATTGCAAGATAAAATTCACCGCCACTACATTTCAAAATATAAAACAACTCAAAATTTAATCACAAACAAAACACAAAACACAAAACACAAAACTACAATTACAACTAAATTAAAACGTCCTGTTGGATGATCGGGAATACCTCGGATGATGTAACCTACGTGTTGCTAACGGGATTTCCCACGGTCTAAATGAAAGTGTGGAACTCATTCGGTTGAGTTTAGCAAATTCATCTGGACTAAGTGAATCCGATAAAAATAATGATGCCGGAAGGATGGAACCGTGGGATCTTAACCGGTGTCTTTATAATCAACTTTAAAATTTGTTTTAATTAAAACATAAAAAAAAACACCTGGAAATTAAGATTTTCTCTAAACCAAAACACTTTTCTCATCCCCTGATTTATGACTTCTAAAACTAAACCTCTGCAACAACAAGGAGCTCAGAGCATGGTGGGCAGCACGGCCATCGTCATTAGCAAAACCCGAGTCTACTTCGAAGAAACTTTCCTAGAATTAAATAACAAAGCCATAGGATTTCGAGGTAGTTTGCCTAGTGCAACATAAACCCTCAACCTTTGTTAGGCATTTGCATGATCGGGTCATGTAAATTAAGCCCTAACCGATTTTAGGATTCCGAGGTAGTCGTCCGATACGACATAAACCCTCACATCTTCCAGGCTATTTGTATGATTCTATCATATAAATATAAGTCCTAATCAACTAAAATTGACAAGATCAAAATATTAAATAAATATTAGGATCTTCTTAAATTCAAGCCAAACAAATAGGATGGATAGTCGGGAAATTACCGAAGTTCGCTTCGAATCTGTAATTTCTCCTATTTTTCTTCCTTTGAATTCCCAAAACAAAATCTTCCAAATTTGATCCATTCCCTATTGAAAATCCAAAATTCAATCCTTTGAAAACCATAAACTTTGAAATTCTTGAGAGCAGAATCACTGATCATTATCGAGAGTTTTCTTAAATGATTCCCGTCATTTAAGATGTAATTAACTATAGGGGCTTGCCCTTATAGGGAACTTTAAGAACCCGGTAATATAAACCCCGTTTAATGTTTTCATATTAAGCGAGGGAATTTTGTCGGCTTATAAAATTGGTTCGCGGACCAAACGGATGTCACAAATCTTCTAGTTTATTTAATCGAGCCCCAATGTCAAGCAGTGTGTCTATCCTTAGGGATAGATACACGGTTTGTGGTGCGGTGCTCGTTTATATAAACTATTTGGGATGTGGGATCGGTTTAATCTCATATCTTAAAACCTTCAAATTTAAGATTATTTTCAAAATCAAATACTACTTTTTAAAATTATTTATTTTAATTAAATTAAAATTCACCGACAGCTTCTGTTAGGCGACCCCCCTTTTAAAATAACACACAACCTAAAAATAATGACGACAGGATTTCTGGCGACTCCGCTGGGGAAAATTCCTCTCTCCATTATAATCAGATAATTCTGCTTTCAAAAATCGGTAGTGCATCCATGTCCTTAGTGGATCAAACTACCCTTCTTTCCTTGGAATACTATGTTCATTTCTATCTTGAATGAGTATAGCCAACATTCTCTCGGATTTAGGAGCCACTGTTTAGACACCCCTAAACAGAGAGGTTCCGAGATACTTTTACCTCATTTTCGTGGTGGGGTGGACCCCCGATAAGTGTTAGTTTAGGAATGATCCTTCGAGTCGAGAAGTCTTGCTTAAGATTTTCTTTTCCTTTCCAACTCGAATCGGATTCCTTACCTTCTCTACACCTTTGAACATTCCGTTCTAAATAAACAAACCCTCTAATAAGTGACTCTTTTCTCCTTCTTATAAATACATGAACAAGAATGTGTTCGGACTCTTTTCAATTCCTTTCTTTTCGTCTTAAAGAAAAGAAGCATAACTTGGGACCGACAACCAAAATCTACCCCGCAGAAATGGAAGCCCCGAAACCGATTTTCTCCTTCACCAACGGACCGGACTTCGCTGTCTATAAGGATGAGCCGCCCGACAATGGGATCATCCGATTCGGACGAGGATTTGAAAACACGAACGTCAAGGTCACCGACGTCTCCCTCTTTGCACCGACGAACAAGGTATCCGAAGCCGAGGAGCCGCCGCTCGAGTTCAACCTTAGGTCGACCCAAGAGTTTCCTCCCCCGCAAAGGATCCCGACTAGGAGGAGTATCGTTGTCCGCAGGAGGACCGTTCTTACTACCCCCACTGGTCTAGTTGTTTCGCACCTACCCCGACTTCGCCAAATCAAAGGGGAAAGAAATCCGGAACTATGGTAAACCCGTCACCGCGGAGGGTACGGATCTTCTCGTAAGACCTTCGTTTTTGAAATCGGGTCCGGTTCAAAGATTCCTTCACCGACAAGGACCCAAAGAAGAAACGAAGTAGAAGGATCGCCGGAGAAGCCGTAGCCGCCGAGATCGCTTTCTGGAGGAAATTCCGTAGCCGCCAAAATATACACCGCTACCGAATATACACCGTCGCCCGACTACATACCACTTTTGGGAGGAAGCAGGTTCCATCCCCTCTCCGCCGCAGAGGATGAGGAGAATGTTCGCAAGATTGCCGCCACATTACCTCGGCCCGCATACTACAACGATAGCCGCAAGAAAAGAACTAGAACTACGCCGTTTGCTCGACCGCAAACTTTGGTAGAAAAGTTAGCAAGGAAGGAAAAGCTGCCCCGTATCGGAGATTCTACGAAGGATAGGGCGGGTGCCGATCAAATCCCGTCTTGGGCCCCGAGTAAAGCCCGCCATCATGACGGAAAAGCCAAGTAAAAGAATGAAGGCTAGTCCGCCCGTCGTAGTCTCGGGATTGCAGATTAGGGAGGATACCACCTTCCGAAGATTGTGGCCGACGGACCATCCGGTCCTAGAACCTTCGCTGCTAGAAGGATGGTATGGCGTCCCACTACCGGGCAGTTGAGATCGAAACGAGCAGCCCGAGAAAGAAAGTCTCGCCGAGAGGCCGGAATCTGAAGAAAGTGCTACTGCGATAAAGGGAACTCGTGAAAAGGGACCCGGCAGCCTATCGCATGACAACCGCAAAGACACACGTAAAGCCCCGCTAGAAGATGCCATGGAAAAGTTGAGAACCGATATCCGACGGTTGGCAAAAGAAAGAGAAGAAAAGTTCGGAGATGAGATCGATTCATCAGAGTTCATGGACGACGAATATGCGAAATCAATATGGTCGAGACACGAGCTTCATCGGCTTCGCAAGGTGCTCCCGCAGCCGCAGAAGAGAGGAGCCGGAACCGATGAGAAGACGACTCGGGAAAAGGACGACACGATCGCTCAAATGGCGAAAAGGATGGAAGAGATGGCCGTAGCTCCGGCCACTCTCCGCAGTCAAGTACAACCACATAGAGAGACACCCCCGCAGGTCATTCACATTGTAGACGGAGGAAAGGAGATTACATCCGTCAATGGGGATGATCAATCGAAAAAGGATACAACACAAAGTATGATCCCCGAAAAGGATATCAAGAACTTGGTAGAACAGACGAGTGCGAGAAGCCTTAGCACAGTCGAAGAACGGGACATCCATTCGGACGGGTAGACCTTACCCGTAAGAATTCGATGCCGTCCAATACCCGAAAGGCTTCGTACCACCTCTCGTTCAAGACCTTCGACGGAACCGGAACCCCCGACAAGATGTTGTACACTTTCGTGCCGCTTGTTGCAATGCCGGCGGGAGCGATGCGTTACCCTTCCGACGGCTCGTCGCCAGCCTATCGAGAATCGCCTTCGACCGGTATGCAGAATTACCAAATGGCTCGGTGAAGACATTCTCGCAGCTAGAGAGCCTCTTCATCAAGCGATTTGTCGGAGCTCGACATCACATCACTATAGGTGATTTAGTGGTAGAGAAACAAAGGCCGAATGAAACTTTGGTGGATTACATACTTCGATGGAGAAACTTGAGCATGAAGTGTGAACCACAACTACAAGAACAACATGCGATCGGCATCTTGCTTAAAAGCATTCACTGCCCGATAGCACTTCTCCTCAAAGGATTCACTATTAAGACTTTCGAGAAGTTGTTAAGCAAGGCCGGAAACTTGCAAGAAGAGGCGAAACAATTAAGTTTTGCCGACAAGACGGACAAGCAAAAGCCGGTGAAGACCTTCGAAAAGAAATCTGGGATCATTGCAGCAGTTGATAAAGGTAAGCAACCGATGCAAATACCACCGGAACGGCCGCGAAGAACCACAACAGAATTACCAAGAACCCCGGTCCAATTATCGATCATCTCCACGAGTATGAACAACCGCCTCGTCCGCAACGTACATTGAGGGAGCTTCCGAGCGGAGAATATCCGTTCAAGAATGAAGCAATACCGAAAATGTTTCGTAGTCCTGATGAAGACTCCGCATTTCCAACTGCCGGAGCCTAAAAGGCCGGAGGAAGTCAACAAGAACGGTGATCCCAACTTTTGCCCCTACCATCGGATGCTTCGGGCACAAGATAGAAGATTGCATTACCTTCAAAAGTTGGCTCAACAACAACCTTCGGAAAGGAAATATAACAATCCCGAAGGAGTACATGAAGGAACCCCGTAAAGGAGGTTCCGTCAATGTTATCTCAACCGATCCCGTCATTCCGATGGATCCCTATGCAACCGATGATGGATGGACTACCGCCTGGACGAGGTCTTCGAAGAAGATTTTAGACGACGATCCGAACCGCCTCGGTGCGAGCCTCAATTCGAGTTCGAGACCCGTTAAGCCTGTACTATCACTTGCGATAGAGGAACCACCTCGACAGGAGACAATCGAAGAGAAGAAGAAAATCGACGAAGAAGAGGGGACCGAGACTCCTAAGGCTAGACTAGGGGCCGCTTATCCTAGGATAGTTGTTTCCGATTCGGGGAGAAATCCCTCGAACCTCCGATTTTGTATGATTATCCGCTCACTTCGGTGGGATCATATAATGATAAGGGTGATGGCGTTGGCTACGTTTTGACTGTTTCTAACGATTACGTAACTAGCGACAATCCGGACATCGACTTCGGTACCAACGACAATTCTCAAATCATACACGATCTCGACAATCAAAATAACGAAGAAAACATCCATCAAGGAGGCTACGAGAGTTCAACAAGCAACGGATCTATCCGCGAGTTTCGAGGGGCTCCGATCACGATAGAGTTGGAGCCTTCGCATTTCGAAGATAATCCGGAAGAGCCCGTCATTCCGATTCGGGAGGAGACACCGACAAGTTCAACACTAGATTCGAAGAAATTACGAAGTCAACTTAAGAAGTGGAAGAGTTCTACCTCCAAGAATGGGTCCGAAAGGACAAAGGAAAGCGGGTGGTTGTTCAAGAAGAACCAACCCCAAGCAGAAGAAATACCCGTTCGAGAAGAAGCCGAGACACATGGAAATAAAGTGGACTACAACGTGCTAGCGCATCTTAGGAAACTACCGGCCAAACTGAGCATTTACGACGCTCTCATCTTATCAAAGGAGATGAGAGAAGCTCTGATCAAGGCCTTACTTGATCCAGAAATTTGCTTAACTCAAATGGCCGGAGATTCCTTAGATGAGGTGTGCTCGTTAAAGGAACGACGAGGCGTTACCTTCACGGACAATGACCTACTACTTGGGACGCGCAGATCACAACCGATCGTTGTACATTTCAGCTTACAATCGGGAAGTTTACGCTCTCCGTAGTATTGGTGGATCCGGGAGCATAAATCAATATAATGAGTCTTCGAACACTAAGCATACTTGGAAATTGATGCTCGCGAGCTCGAAGCGTACAAAATGTTATTAAGAGGATTCAACCGTGAAAGGAGAAAGAGCCCTCGGGTCAATAACGCTACTGATGAAGACTTGTGACTTAGCAAAGACAACCGCAAAATTTCACATAATTGATTCAGAAACATCGTTCAACGCTCTTCTGGGCCGACCGTGGATACATGAAAACAGGATGGTACCATCATCTCTGCATCGGTGCATCAAATATTACGATGGAGGGGAACAGAGTGCATCAAAGGCGACTTACAACCATTCTCCGTACATGAGATTGGAATCCATGAAGATGCGGCTTATTATGCACCGCCAAAGAAAACGATCTTCTCCGGAGATACCGTAACAAATAAAGCAAAGAAAGTTCAGGACGACGAAGAACCTGAAGTTCTAGTCCAACAGTCACTCACCACTCCCTTACGGCGAGATGGTGAAGGTTTCTCCACAACTCGCATCCGAGGTCGAGGCCGGGGACGAGGCCGTGGTAGAGACGTTAGGACAGTTGGACAGAGGAAACCAGCCATCAAAGTTGATTGGGAAGATAGTTCCGAAGAAGAAAAAGAAATCAAGCAAGAAGCAGACGACAATAAGTCGAAGAAGCCGCAATTCAAGATCTCTCTCGAAGATGAGAAGAACGAAGAATACAAATCAATGTACGAGAAGATTAACCACTATGTACATACTATGACCCTAACCCCGATCCATTCTAATAAGATCGAGGGTATGGTGGTCAAAGAGGTACGTAACGACGGTGCAAGGCCAATCAAATTCTACCGTGGTGCTTCTTCCTCCAAAACCGAAAATAATGTACAATTCGAAGATGTCACTTCATCGAATTAATGGAATTACCTTTTGAGTGGTACTCTCCCCGTGTTCAAAATTTAATTCAACGTGGTTTCTTACCTCGACAATGGACAAAAGGTCAATCTCAACATTTTGAAAAATTATGGAATAACTCCGGTCGTCCTCCCAATTCAAAGTATGGTCTCGGATTCGGCACGGTAGGATCGGCTGACGATACCGAATTTTGCTTGGTTGTCACTTGCAAGTCCAATGAAAACTCGCATGGAAACTACGAACGAACTCGAAGATGTACAAATTGGAGACGCTCCACCAGAATTCGAAGAAGAGATCAAATCTACAATAGATGAGTTGATGAAAGTTAACTTAGGTACTAGCGAAGAGCCTAGACCTACCTTTGTTAGCTCCTTACTCAATAAAGAAGACTCCGAAGAAATAATCAAATTGTTAATGGAATTTAAAGACTGCTTTGCTTGGAACTACGATGAAATGCCAGGATTGGCTCCGGAGGTCGCAGTTCATAAGCTAGGAGTGGATCCTACTTCGTCCCGATCGGACAAGGTCCCGGAAGAATGCGTCTAGAAATCGAACAACAAGTCATAGCCGAAGTTAAAAAGCTAATAGACGCTAAATTTGTCCGTGAAGAACAATACCCGACTTGGCTAGCCAATGTGGTGCCGATCGAAAGAAGAATGGTCGGATCGGAATCTGTGTGGACTTCGAGAGATTTAAACAAGGCATGTCCAAAGGATGAATTCCCTCTACCGATCCCGAATTAATGATCGACATTGCTTCAACACATGAAATATTCTCGTTCATGGATGGATCTTCGGAAACAACCAGATAAAAATGGCTCCGGAAGATGAAAAGCTTATAAGCATTCGGAACACCGATCGGAGTATTTTGCTACACGATGATGCCATTCGGATCGAAGAACGCGGAGCAACCTACCAAAGAGCAATGACAAGAATTTTTGATGATCTCATCCATAATCAAGTCGAATGCTACGTGGACGATGTGGTCATCAAAAGCAAAGTAAAGGAAAACCACTCGTATGATTCGAGAATTATTTTCGAACGATTAAGACAATTTAACCTTAAGATGAATCCCTTAAAATGTGCCTTCGGCGTCACCTCCGGGAAATTCTTAAGATTCGTTGTCCAACATCGTGGAATTGAAATCGACCTGGAAAAGATTAAAGCTATCTTAGAAATGTCGCCTCCCAAAACCTTAAAACAACTACGATCTTTTCAAGGGAAGCCGGCATATCTTCGACGCTTTATCTCAAACCTGTCGGTAGGTGTCGGCCTTTCTCGGCACTAGTTAAAAAGGACGCCAAATTTATTTGGGAAGAGAAATGTCGGAAGGCCTTCGAGGACATTAAACAATATTTAATGACACCTCCCTGTCTTAGCAGCCCCGGTCTCGAGTAGACCGACGATACTTTACACCGCGGCTCTAGACGATTCTCTCGGAGCCTCGTTAGCTTGAGTCAATGATGAGGGTAAAGAAAATGCTCTTTACTACTTAAGCCGTCGTTTACTTCCGACGGAGGTAAGGTATCCCGCAATTGAAAAGCATTGTTCGGCCCCGATCTTCGCCGCTCAAAAGCTCGAGCACTACATGCTTTCTCATAAGGTCAACTCGATCTCGAAGTTTAATCCATTGCAATACTCGATGACTCGTCCAACACTTTCCGGCGGACTTGCCGGATGGTCAATGATATTATTGCAATTCGATATAA
This sequence comes from Papilionanthe hookeriana x Papilionanthe teres, assembly GCA_022702705.1. Lineage (NCBI taxonomy): Eukaryota > Viridiplantae > Streptophyta > Magnoliopsida > Asparagales > Orchidaceae > Papilionanthe > Papilionanthe hookeriana x Papilionanthe teres. The sequence continues at coordinate 14,637 of JAKZJZ010002039.1, forward strand.
CTTTCGTGCCTCGCGTGCCGTGAAGGGACAAGTCTTAGCGGACTTCCTCGCAGACGACACCCTTTGCCGGCAGAATCTCCTCTCAACGACGATCCGCCGATGAACAAATAATGAATCTAGAAGACCTTGATGATCGACGTTGGGAATTATATTTCGACGAAGCATCTTCAGCACACAAAGACGAAGAATCGCAAGTGATAGTGCCCGTAAGGCGGGAATCGGGCTAATCTTTATAACACCGGAGCGAGGGATGTTAAGATACTCCTACCACTCGACGGAGCCGTGTACAAACAATGAAGCAGAATACAAAGCCCTCATAACGGGACTGGAATTAGCTATTCAAATGGGGATAACGGACATCAACATCTACGGGGACTTGTAGTTAATCATTCAACGTATCGTCGGACAATACGGAATTTTAAAGCCAAGACTCGAACAATACTTCCAAGTACGTCATACAGTTGTTGGAACGGATTCCAAATGTGACGATCTACAAAATTCCCGAAAAGAAAATGCTTTAGCGAGATGCTTTAGCCCGTCTCGCAAAAGAATTCGCCTGTTTGCAAGATGAATCGATGGAAGTGTCGGCTCACGGACTTCGGGTCCTATCACAGCTCGACATAGACACAATACACAAATCGAAAAAGGAAAAGAATCAGTCGCGAAGCAGTGACGGAAAACACGTAAGATCGGCGACGACCATCGATGACTACTCGCAAACAGGAAAGCTACCGGACGATAGGTCGCTAGTCCATCGGATCAAGAAAGGAACTCGTCTTACGCATTAATAAACAACACATCGTACGTAAGGTCTTTTGATCAAATGTGGCTAAGGTGCCTAAGCGGGTCCGAGGCCCGTAAAATCGTTAAAGAGGTGTATTCAGGACTCCGTGGCGCTCACCGATCGGGTCCGAAGATGAAAATGAAAATTAAAAGACTAGGGTACTACCGGCCCTCGATGATGACCGACCGCATGAAAATCGCCAAGAGCTGTCACCAATGCCAAGTGCACGGAGTGGTTCTACACCAACCTCCAAATGTGCTGCACTCGACAATTGCGTCGTGGCCATTTGAATGTTGGGGCACAGATATAGTGGGTCCGATAGAACCACCATCTTCAAAAGGACATCGTTTCATTCTTGCGGCTACAAATTACTTTTCCAAGTGGGCAGAGGCAGTTCCACTTAGAGAAGTGAAAGCACACCACGTGCTACAGTTTTTCAAGAACCAAGTTGTCTACCGTTTCGGAGTGCCGCACGAGATCATCTCGGATAACGGATCGGCATTCGAAGCACGCAAATCAACAATTTTGTCGGGAGACACGGAATCGACCGGCGATACTCAACAATTTACTACCCAAGAGCAAACGGCCTCGCCGAGGCTTTTAATAAAACTCTCGTTCAAATCTTAAAGAAAACCTTGGACGATAATAAGAGAGAATTGGCACGAGAAGTTGTTAGAAGCCTTGTGGGCCTACCGGACAACCTTCGAACTCCTACTCAAGCTACACCTTACGCTCCGGTGTATGGGTCCGAGGCGAGTGTTACCTTTAGAGGTTCGGCCTTCCTTCACTCGAATTGCGAGCTGCGAACAAGATCACGACGAAGAGAACGCCAAATTACGACTCGAAGAATTAGAAAGCTTGGAAGGGAAAAGACTTGCGGCGCAACGAATTTAGAACTATACCAAGCTAAGATGGTTCAAGCCCATGACAAATCGGTCCGCCCAAGAACCTTCAAAGTTGGTGACTTAGTTCTCGTTCTCAAGAGACCTATCCTCGCACACCGCAAGATAGGAGGAAAATTTGAACCCACTTGGGAAGGACCGTTTGTGGTTGAAGCGAGATACTCGGGAGGTTCCTACCAGCTAGTGAATTGCCGTGGAGAACGACATATGCTTTCGATCAACGGACGATACTTGAAAAAATATTACGCTACCTGATATTTCGAAGGAATGAATTCTTCATCCCTAAGAAACACGGGCGAAGTAATTACTTATGATCGGGTCCGAACCCGAAAAATAATAAAATGCGTTAAAATAAATAAAGTCATGATAATTAAGTTTTCCTTGTTTTCTTTTTCAAATCAAAATCTCTTCCCCGATCTTATTCTACTTCATTCCCGTTAAATTCGAAAATATAAAATATATATATATAAAAAAATGTATCTTTAATAAACATTTTTCTTAATGTTCTTGTTCTTAGTACGGCCCCCGATCCTTTTCCTTGTCTTTTCGCGGAGGAAATGTCGAACAGGCGGTTGGTCCCGAACTTTAAGAATGGCGTAAGCCTTGCACTCGATGAAAAGAGGGTGAAAGATGGAGCGATAATCGAGATCGACTCGGATTTCGCACCGACGAGCCTACGATACGAGGAAAGTGACCGGGTCCCGCTGACCGAGAAGAACTACCCGGCGGACAAGTGATGAAAGTGGGTGGCCCAAGCCACCAATCCAACAACAAGAAAAGAAAGGCAAATATCGAAGAAGATAAGAAAATGAAGTCCGTAGTCGCTATAGCGCGAGGTCGGGCTTGTCGCCGCCGCGCCCACGAGATTCATGAAGTTCGAAGAGATACTCTCACGAGCCACGCAACGAAGAAATAAGAATCGCCGTATCCGTAAGATGATAACAAAACTAGCCGCGGACCAAAGCACGACGAGACAATTGCTAATGCCGTACATACACTTCGAGGACACCGGTTCACCAGGAACCTAAAGAAAGGAGGCCAGCTCCTAGGATAACAAAAAGAATCAGGGAAATCTCCAGAAGATCAGAAGAAAGAAGGCTGCCACGCCACCGAATAGAACCACCAGTGATGCATGACCTTGTTGCAGAAGCAACCCCGGGGATATCCCGACGTGCATCATCCCCGAGGAGCCGAGGTATGCGGGAGAACGTGAAGGGATTGAACCATATATCCCACAATATGTCACAAGGCCTCGCCATCCGCAGATCATTCCGGAATACGAGCTGGAGAGAATGCAAAATGTTGAAAAGAAAACCTTTGAATACTTCGAGAGAATTAAAGGGAGAAGAATCAATATACTAGAGGGCCTCGAGCTGCATACGGACGTATTCTCGCGAGTATGAACAACGAGCAAATCGTGGATTGCATCCGGGATTTGAAGAGAATGGGCCGAGCGAGGCCGCCTAAGGGAAAATACCTACTCGAATCCCGAAGATGGATGCCGGGGAAGGGAAGAATCACAATACAATGCGGATGCTGCTACAACTTTGCTGAAGACAGGAAGGGAAACCCATCGGGAATACTCCGTCATGGGCAAGTGGATCCGATGCCATTAGTCATCAAAAGAATGGTAAAGAGATTGATAACATGGAGGGTACTGCCAGCAGATTGCATACCCAATAGTTGCATTATCAACATCTACAAACAGGGTGACTGCATACCCCCACATATAGATCACCACGACTTTGTCATACCCTTCTGCACGCTCTCTTTCCCGAACGAGTGTAACATCATGTTCGGATCCGACCTCCGGATAACGAGGCCCGGTGAGTTCCGAGGCCGTAAAGATACCTTTACCGGTAGGTTCCATCATGATACTGAAGGGCAACGAGGCAGATATCGCTAAGCATTGCATACCAGGAGTGCCAGTGAAGCGGATCTCAGTTACTTTCAGGAGAATGGATGACAAGAAGACACCTTACCATTTTCAACCAGACCCAGAACTAGAGAACCTCCGGCCTTACGAGTCGTGAGTTACATGGGAGATATCACACCTCCAACGTACATCCAGCTCGGCATCCTTGCCAAGGATGGCTTGGAAGGTGATGTTATTAACCATGTACCTCAATATTCGGACATGGATTTTTGACGGATGCTTCTTTTGATGGATCGACAAAGATCATACATAGTCCGTTTTGAGTCTACATGGATTGTATGAAATATATGCCAGCATCGAGTTGTATGATGTATCTTCAACATGATTGGAATGAAAGTGACCATGTCACATTTTTGGCCTTCACCTCTTTTGTGCAAATTGACTAGGAAACGCCATTAAAGTTAAATGAACTTCGAACAAAGAACGAAAAAGAAAAAAAAAAGGATAAAGGAAAACTTTCCTTAAAAATCTTAAAAATGACGAACACCAAATTCACATGAACATTAAATAAACGATAAAATAAAATTTGAATCATTAAAAGATAAACAAAATCAACATAAATGTTAAATCAAATCACAAATCAAATTCTCAATCAAATTCCAAATCCACTCTCGATCAAATTTCAAATTTGATCTTTCCAAATTTCAAATCGAATTTCAATCAAATTTCAAATCCAATCTCGATCAAATTTCAAATTTGATCTTCCAAATTTCAAATCAAATCTTAAATCAAATCTCAACCGAGTTCAAACTCATCCTTCCAAATCTCAAATTCAATCTTTCCAGATCTCAAATATCAATCATATTCAAATTCAATTTCTTCCAGATCTCGAATCAAATCTCAATCAAATTCAAACTTTTGGGTCGAGGATTTTACATCCAAGATCGCTATCGCTTTAGGATTTTTTCCTATTGCACTCGAAATACATCAAATTCAAACTTTTGGGTCGAGGATTTTACATCCAAGATCGCACCGTTTTAGGATTCTTTCCTATTGCACCGAAATACATCAAATTCAAACTTTTGGGTCGAGGATTTTACATCCAAGATCGCACCGTTTTAGGATTCTTTCCCTATCGCACCGAAATACATCAAATTAAACTTTTGGGTCGAGGATTTTACATCCAAGACCGCATCGCTTTAGGATTCTTTCCTATTGCGTACAAGTACATCAAATTCAAACTTTTGGGTCGAGGATTTTACATCCAAGACCGCACCGCTTTAGGATTCTTTCCCTATTGCATTGAAATACATCAAATTCAAACTTTTGGGTCGAGGATTTTTACATCCAAGACTGCACCGATTTAGGATTATTTCCTATTGCACCGAAATACATCAAATTCAAACTTTTGGGTCGAGGATTTTACATCCAAGACCGCATCGCTTTAGGATTCTTTCCCTATCGCACCGAAATATATCAAATTCAAATTTTTGGGTCGAGGATTTTTTACATCCAAGATCGCATCGCTTTAGGATTCTTTCCCTATCGCACCGAAATACATCAAATTCAAACTTTTGGGTCGAGGATTTTACATCCAAGATCGCACCGCTTTAGGATTCTTTCCTATCGCACCGAAATACATCAAATTCAAACTTTTGGGTCGAGGATTTTACATCCAAGACCGCACTCGCTTTAGGATTCTTTCCCTATTGCACCGAAATACATCAAAATCAAACTTTTGGGTCGAGGATTTTACATCCAAGACTTCACTGCTTTAGGATTCTTTCCCTATTGCACTGAAATACATCAAATTCAAATTTTTGGGTCAAGGATTTTTTACATCCAAGACTGCACTGCTTTAGGATTCTTTCTCTATTGCACTGAAATACATCAAATTCAAACTTTTGGGTCGAGGATTTTACATCCAAGACTGCACTGCTTTAGGATTCTTTCCCTATTGCACTGAAATACATCAAATTCAAATTTTTGGGTCGAGGATTTTTTACATCCAAGACTGCACTGCTTTAGGATTCTTTCCCATCGCACCTGAAATACATCATATTCAAACTTTTGGGTCGAGGATTTTACATCCAAGGCTGCACCGCTTTAGGATTCTTTCCTATTGCACCGAAATACATCAAATTCAAACTTTTGGGTCGAGGATTTTACATCCAAGACCGCACTCGCTTTAGGATTCTTTCCCTATTGCACTCTGAAATACATCAAATTCGAACTTTTGGGTCGAGGATTTTACATCCGAGACCGCACTCGCTTTAGGATTCTTTCCCTACAGCAATGAAATACATCAAAATCAAACTCTTGAGGTTAAGGATTTTACATCCAATACCGCATTGCTCTGAGATCTCTCCTCACTGCAGTGATTCAATCTGATCAATTCAATTTTCTTTCGAGGTTGAAGATGTTACATCTAAAACCTCAAATTCCAATTTTCATTTCAAATCAAATCCTTTCAAATTAATTTTGACAAAACTTCAATCTAAATTAAAACTCCAAACTAAAATCTAAGCTCACACATCAAAACTTAAATTGAAACAAAATAAAATCTAAATCGAAATTCCCCAGATCATGTGATTTAGGATTCACCTCCTTTTCCTTTCCCCATCGAGAGTTCAGGAATCTCCGGTTTCAGAGATATACTTGCTACTCCCCAGCCGAAACTCTTCTACTTCGTCCTAAGTTCGTCACTTGGACATCTGTGTTGGTTTTGTTGATCGCTTCGGTCAACGCCAATACGCGCGGTGTGCTCCGTCAGCTCACCACACCTATCGGGGGTCTATTTGT